>JAKTWD010000196.1:0-13883 GCA_030581935.1 Metschnikowia corniflorae | reverse complement strand
AAAAAAAAAAAAAAAAAATCGTAAATAATCGTAAGAATCGTAAAAATTGTAAAAGTAAAGCGATTGCGAAAAACCGATCTACGAAAATCGTAATTTTGTGGCTTAAATATGAGAGATCGGGCGTGAGCCCTGTCTCCTAATCACGTGAACGTACTCTAATACGCGCTACAGATAAACCATTGGGCAGTGTTGAGCAAATCGCGTACGAGAGCGTACGCGTACAGTGCCCGTACCGTACGATTACGGGAAGGGAGCAGCGTACGGTACGATTACGCATCAAATTTCCGTACGCTCCGTACCAAAATCGTACAACGCGCGTACGTACGCCGGTTTGCACATCACTGCCATTGGGTTCGTCCAACAGAGAGAGAAGACAACTATATCTTTCTCTGGAGGACTCGCTACGAGCACACCCATACATCCTTAGTATAGGTACATAGTACAGAGTAATCCTACGGATTAGACTAGAAATAAGTCAGGTTACCCCTGACTTATCGAGTCCCTTGTTAGGTTATCTCCTAACATTGAAAACGTAATTTGCATTACGTACGCAAAATTACGCCAGCGCGCAACACTGATATTGACGCTACAGTAAAACCTCAATAAATGAATATTTTTGGTCAAAAAACTAAAAATTGAAGTTTTTATTACACAGGTATGATCGTCTTGAAATTCGCTATTGCACCCACTAATTTTCATTATTTTTACACTTTCAGGCACTCACCTCATCAAGAAAACCACCCAAACCTCGATAAGTGAATACATTAAAAACGCGCGCTTTTATGCACTTATCGAGGTTTACTGTGCATCCGACGCCAGCGCGATAAGGACATGGTCACGAGACAGAAAGTCACGTGATCACACCCGTGGCGCCTCGCTCGCCCACCCGTGGGCCTAGAGCACTTCCTTGCTGAGACCAGCACTCACAGAGGCTCCAGCTAAGCCCTTACCATGTTACCATGCTACTTGTCCCGCCAGACCCGGGTCCCGGGACCGGGTCACACACCCGTACACCATGCTCATTAGAAGCGAGTCGAAGCCGCGCGCACGCCCGTACACCAGGGGCGTAAAAGATACGTTGACCTCATCCACTCTGAATAACCTCTATTATCACACTTCCCCACCAAAACACAATGAACCCCGCCTTCTCAAACTTGGGCCTCATGTTGATCATGATGCAGGTGCTGCGTCGCCTCGACCTCGAAGACCCCACGATCTTGTTGTACGTGAGAGTCGGGTACGCCGCATGCCAGTTGGCCATTTTTGGGATCTGTCTTTACGTTAAGTACCAGATCAACAAGAAGAACGATTTGACGACGATGAAGTACGTGGAGCCTGCCAACCCCACGAGCGGGCAATTTGGCGAGAGAGCCGTGGTGACCACGGTCAAGGAGTACGACATGCAGCAGATCGACGCCCAAATCAAGTCCATCTTCACTCTGTTGGCCATGATGGGTTTCATGCACTTGTACATGAAGTACACCAACCCGTTGGTCATGCAGTCCGTGTCGTCGGTGAAGTCTGCGTTGGAAACCAACATCGTCAAGATCCACTTGTGGAACAAGCCTGCATCTGGCGACTTGAAGAGACCGTTCAAGGCTGCACCTGGTCTTTTCCTGGCGTTGCAGGGTGCTTCTGGCGATGTCAAGACCGACAAGGCTTCTGTGGAAGCTGCGGAGACCGCGGGTGCCGGGGGAATCAAGGAGGACTAGATGTAGGATTGTGTTAGTTGATATCGTATTGGTAATATAGAATCTTTGTTGAAGATGAATTTACATAGGATTTCTTGATGAATTAGATGTTTCAGATTATTAAAGATGTATTGGTGGATGTAGAAAGGTGGAAAAGATGTACTGGATAGTATATAGTTGTGTCACTGAGTAGTGGGAGGTGTTACTGGACATATGATTGATTACTGAGAGAAGGGTGGCGCTAGACTCAGGGATGTGTTCGTTAGTATAAGATATACGCTGAATATAGATTGTGTTAGTGAATACAGGGATGCGATAATGATGTAGGAATGCATTGATTAACCAATTAAAATCGCAGTTATTATGGAGATGCTTGGGTTTGTTGGCGAGCTCAGGCTTCAAAATTGCTATTGGAAAAGACTTGAATATTCAGCATGTATCAGTGAATTCGAGAATGTTTCACTCAGTAAAAGGACCAGTGGTGTATCGAGATGTGTTGGCAGATCTAAGAATGTTTGAGGTGGCATCTGGATGTACTAGTTAATTCATGGGTTTATGAGTTCTCACTAGGTTTTGAGATGTGTTCATAAGTATTGGGATTCACTGATCAGGTCAGGGACGTGTTGATTAATAAACGGATGTGTATTGAGAATACACATGTAAGAGTAATGTGCCGATAATTGCACAAGAGTGTATAGATATCTGGGAGTGGAATGGTCACATTCCAAAGGTACTATATATGTACTTTTAAAAAAACTATGGCTGGTTGGTAGATGATTGTATATGGAGACAAACTTGGCGGCGGAGTTGCATGGTAATGGTAAGTGGGAGCCATTTCTCTAGGGACCATAAACCTGTCTTTGAGGTGACTAATTCTGCCTCAGCTTTGAGCACAATCCATTAATACAAATCACCGATATCGTGCCTATCAGCATGGTCATAAAAGCATAGCCAAAACCAACATGGCCATATTTCCATCCCCATATTAACTATTCTATAGCTAATGTTGGAAACGGGCATCTCTACTACAAAGTCTCGCAAAATATTACGGGATCCTCGCCAAGTGATTACTTTTAATGCAAGGCTACCATGCGTGCACGATGATATCGACCACGTCAGAGGGGCTGGAATCATCCGCTAGCTCGATTTTTATCTTTTTTCTGACTCAAAACTGATACAATGGATTGTTTCATATCTTTTCTCTATGCTCAACTATTCTGTCAAACAAAAGCGTCTGCTTTCTCCCCTTATTGAGCATGTCGGAAAGATAATACCAATATATATGAGGCTATGATAGAAAGGGCAACTGAGGAGAGCTGAATAAACAGAAGAGTTTGCTTCTGCTTTCTCTAGCTGCTTTCCTTCTTGGCTTGGGAAGCGGAAAGTAACCTGAAAAAGGAAGCTTCTGAACAAGAGCTACAGGAAAAAGGCGGAACGAAGAACGGTAAAACGCGAAATCATTGACGTTTTCCGATATACCCAAACTAGGACTTTTTGGATCGAGTCTTTACGAATTGCGTCGAGTGCGAAGAAATTTGTTTGCTTCGCGAGTGGTTGCAAACACCGCTAGATGCACTTTCGACCTTGCCCCCAAATCTACTGAAGATCTCAATTTTGAGTCAAGTTCCTAATAGCGCTTCGTAATTTGGTGGCGTAGCGGGGCGCGATCTGTGTCTATGCGTGGGCGTGGGTCTGCGTGTGGTTTATGTCGTGATGAACCCGGGCACGCTCAAAGGCAATCGAGAAACTGCCCGAATAAATGAAATATATTAAACGTGGCATTTCTCGGCATTTGAAGAAATAGTTTTAAGTTCCGTGAAAACAACTGCTCCAATTTCACGCACAGGATGCCTCATAAAAGTCACTACTCGACTTATTAGTATAATAGGTTGCTTTTGAGACACCAACAACAGCTGACGAAAAAACATAGGCAGCAGCATTAGACACTGAGATCATAATATGTTTCGAAGCTGGCCGGCCAGTGGGGTAGTGCGTAACCGTTGCATCATTACGACAATGAATATTGGGTGACATATTATATATTATCCAACGAGACTGATCGAATGGACCATGTAATGATTACTTCTTTTTCGGCACGTTGAGGGAAGAATTGGGGAAATGATGAAAAGGCAAAGAAGTAGCGGGATGATACACATCTATTTGTCAGATGTATAGTAAAACGAATGAGAAAGTTCCAGAGTATAACAGGTTTATCGAGCCGCTGTATGAGGCATAATCAAAATGATAAGATGTAGTTGAACCACGCAATAACACAATGTACCATTACATCTATGACGGAGAAGCCTGGTGAAATGATTAGAAATACACTGATGGTCCAGTTCAAGAAGCTTGTAGGGCCGTCGATGAGTACTAAGGGTTATTGCAATTTTATGGCTCGTCTGATGAATACTTTGCTGAAAGAATCATCGAAGAGGTGGTTGGCGAGTGGCCAAAACCGGCAAAGTGAACTCTCTCGATATGGAGCCGGAATGACTACCCAAGATTCTCGACGAGACTTATGACGAGTCAAATTGACGTGTCAAATTGTGTCGTGTCATGAAATTGAGTTACGGACCGATTTCATCCTTTGCAGATATACAAAGAACGCCAAGCTGCTGACCGGCTCATCGACATTTGAGAGATGCCATCAGTGCTGTGGTTTTGTCATAATAAGGAGCGTAATTATAATGACTACTTTTCTCATCCCTAATTACGAATCTGCGTAAAGCGAAAGTAATGTTTTAGCTTAGGTGTATAGTCGACTCTAAGATTTGGCGAACCGAGCCAGCCACGAGAACAAATGTGCGCTAAGTGTCTACATAACCTATTAGTAGCCAATATACTTAGCAAAGCCTTTCACAAGTCTCAGTAATTGCCTCGACGTGCGGAATCGAGGTGATGAAGTTTCTTTTGAAGAATATCGTAACGAATCAGCTTGGTTCATTTGTCAAACATTACTAAGCTACGTCAACTTTGTCCCCTGATGCGAGAGCTCTGTCACTCATCTGAACGTGAATCTTCTGGTCCAGATTTTCGATAATGGTCTCTGAAATTCCTTCTACAAAAAATTTACTGATTTCATCGAAATCAAGGCTGCTTATCTCATTGATGGAGTTTTCGGGGGCCTCGCTCCGACTCTCATTTGACTGGTCGGCCAGGTCATCGGTACCTTTATCTTCACACAGAGTGCACCTCCTCGATTTCAATCCGATTCCTGTCATTCTTCTCAGAGCCGGAAAGCTTACGGATATGTTGAAAAAACATTATGACCAATTCCGGTAGCCTTTTGTTCCTCGCTTTGTGACACGATCATTGTTGCATGAAATTCAGACGGTGCTGACATGAAGAAACCCATCATCTGTGTTGCATTGCCTTCGACTGTGATAACCCCCGGGAACTTACAAATTCGTAGAAATTGAAAATCGAAATTAGGAAGAGAATGGCAGCCGTAATCGTAATTAACTATTCAAAGATCACCGTAGCATTTACGTTACGATAATTACGACGATCAACGACCCACAACACTGGATTGAAAAGCAACAGGGCAAGTATCAAAGCTAATAAATGGAAGTCTCAAAGCGGCCCCACACGATTCTTTGTTTTTGGACCAACAGCTGGTCGAGATGCGGAGTAAAAGAGGTCCTTATCGACGGGAGGTCAAATGAAGAACTTGAAATGGGGCTCGGCTGACATCTTATTTGGGCCCGGATATATTATGACATCCACACCGGTGCACCAAGCCAAACCCCATTTTTGTGGTTCAAAATTCAAAGTATGCTTGAATTCCCTGAATTGACTATTTCTTGTTGCCTAAAATTTCTCTGCAAGAATATTTGTCTGTAGAGCAGTCAAGTTCTGAGAGTAGCGAGCGTTGCGCTCTCACAATGCCCGAGAGTAACACAACCAAACGAGCCACAAGGGCATAGGAGAATCAAGTTTGCCTGCGGTAGTAAGAAAAAATCCCCACGCAGTTGTTTATGCCATCCGTATTTTAAAATCACTTAAATAGACAGTTCCTTGTCTCGCATCACGTGACGTGCACCCGGGACTGTCCGTGCGGCCAAGAAAACCTCTCCAAGCCAGCACTACCAAGCCAGCCAGTTTGAAATTCCTGTAAAGCCGGAGGTTTCTGGTCAAACTTCTAGTTTCTGGCCGAAACTGCATCTTGTAAATTTTACCATTATAGGTGTTGGTGCTTTAGTAATTGTATTTTCTTTCCTTAAGAATCAATGCAGAGCCACGTGAACTCGCGCTCGGTGTCCAAAATGAGAGTAGACCATGCCTCGCAACTACCTAGATCTGGCACACTGCACGTAAGGTATTTCTGAAAAAGATGTGCAAGAGCTAAGAAAGATTAAGAAAAAACTTCTTTGTCTTACCCCAATTGATCATACTACAGCCTCACTTACCCTCCACTATGGTAGTACAGCCAGATATAATACCTCTCCGGAATGAACAATGAATGAGTGTTTTCAATAGTTCATCTTGTTACTTGGTTGCTGGCCCTGATGAAAATACGGCAGTGATGCATCACCAGCAGAAATTACCCTCGTGAAGTGACAGTAGTGAATATTAGCGTCGCCTATTGTTGACCGGTCATAAATGCAGTACAATTAGAAATATATGCAGAAGCCTGCACCAAACGGTGGCTTGGCATCATGATACGAGGTTGCAAAATATAAACACAAGAGCGTTTGAAGAAACCATTTTTGTGGATTATTGAAGTAGTCAATACGTTTTGTATCCCAGATAGAGATTCTCCCAAAATTCCACCTGCTCAGCGAGAATACCTAGTGTGGAGTCGCGCTAGCAATGCCAGCTGCATATGCCAAGAAATATTGAGAACAATAGACATGAAAAGAACAATGGAAGCACTCGTTGGCCGTGCTAAGCCAGGAATAATTTCCAAATCGAGGCTGAAGCACGGCCGTTTTTGACAGCTGCCAGCATCGGGCAAAATATATAAATTGGTCGGTTCGGCCCAACTTAATGTCCTAATATCGTTATCACCCACTCTAATTCACACTCGTTTATAAGGCACCATCGACCCTTGTCTCTATTCAGCCGTCCGACCCAAATCCACTCGTTTCCACCAATTTTCTTTGCAAACGCACATCAAAGTATTCAATATGAATCCATCTTCGCTTCTTCGTCTCGCTCAACTTGCAGCCATTTGCAGCCTGGTGTTGGCTGCTCCCCCAAGCACCGGCACCGATGTTGCTGGAAAGAATGCGAATTACTCGCAATTTAATAAGTTTTTTGTTGAGAGAAATCATGGAAATAAATTCACCGAGCCCGAAGAGGAAATTCCGGAGACAAGCGACCCTTCAGTCGGTGCGCCAGCCATTCCTTCGGACACCAATAATGAGTCTCTGAGGCCATCAGACGTTGGTCTGGAATTGCCAAAGAATCCGGAGATTCCCGAAGTGCCGAATATTTCTGAAACTCCAGATGCTCCCGAAACTCCAGATGCTCCCGAAACTCCAGATGCTCCCGAGACGCCAGAGATTCCCGAAACTCCAGAACATCCGTTATCCCCACAGACTGGCTCTCTGTCTATTGTTGCGCCAGAGTCCAACAACGACGCTTCTTCGGAATCGACGTCTCCACCTCAAAAACAGGACTCTGTTTCAGGTCCTATTTCGGGCTCTGCTTCAAACGAAATTGTGAAGCCCGTTGAACCCGGTTCGGGTTCTGCCAAATCATCCAATCAAGACAATTCAAACGCCCCACAATCTGCAAATGTCTCCGGATCGGTAGATCCAGTATCCGCGTTCTTCAACCCTCGTCGTACTGAGCCTACTACGACTACCACCACGACAATCACCATCACTATCTGGGTTGATGATGTTCCCACCACTACACCTGATAAGCCAGCCACAACTGAATGTATTGAAGACTGTGATAAAACAACCACTGTTTGTGATGGACCATGTGTGGTGACGTCTACCAGCACGAAGGTTGAAACATCGGAAACAGCAAAGGAAACTCCGGGTGCTGGTGAGAAATTGCCAGAATTACCTGAAGAGTCGCCAGAGGAAGCACCTGAGGAGGTGCCAGAAGAAACTCCCGAGGAAGTGCCAGAAAGACCTCAAGAGTTGCCAGAAAATGAAGAAAACGTCGAGATGGACGAATCTAGAGACGCAAACGTCGATGTCACCGAGAAGGAGGCCGAGAGTAAGCCTGAAGCCGAAGCCGAGACTGAAGCCGAGACTGAAGCCGAGACTGTAGCCGAGACCGAATCCGAACCCAAAATCGAGGCGACACCAGAAAACAACGAAAACGGGCCTGAAGGCAAAAATGAAGAGACTGATGCAGCGAAAAACATCGTAAAGGCAATCACACCAGTAAAACAGGAGGCTCAACAAACACTTACACTTGAATCCACTGTGGTAATTGAGACCTGCATCACCTCATCCATGCCTTTTATGGGGTCTGTGATTCTGACGGTACGCACACCCGGAGAGACCCATGTGATTATTCCTCAAGTGACGCTGCTTTATCAGGGCCAAGCCTCGCGTACTGTGTATGGCCTGCTCATGGCGTTGGTGATTATGGTGGTTTCGATAGTAGTCTAGATTTTTTTTGTATCGGGGTTTATAGTATATTAGCCAAAGTTTCAGCTAGATTATGTTTTGTTCAATATCAACAGATTCTTGTAGATGCAAGGTGGACCCTTTCCCGATCCTAATGGGCGATGAGAACCAGCGTTGTAAGTATTTGGAAGTAGTAAGCAAGCAACAAGTTTGAGAACAGTCTTTTGACTCTGATATCAGAGGAAGCTCTGATGAGCTTCGATCCAGAGGAAGTCACTTGAACGCTGAAAGCTTGCTGGTTTCACATTCTGTGAGTTCTGATCCGCTGACTAAGCTTGTATCTCTGACAAACAAACAGTGTCCGCTGCGATCACCAAACCAGAACGATTGACTCGTAGTGCTAAGCGGCACAAAAGCTATCCGCTCGAGTGACTAAACCTCCTAAGAAATTGCCGTCAAAACTGAAAGATAATAATGATGTTCGCCAATCCTTGCCGTGTATGAGTGAGCTATACGAGGGCAGCAACAAAAAGAACAATCACAAGCCATGCATGCCATCTATGTTGAAACAGAGCAAGACATTCAGGATGGAATGGTTTTCAATGTGAGACATTTCTTGGACAAAGCAAACCAAGACTTGGGTTCAGAAGTTTCAAATGTTGATGCAAGAGAGACCCACGATGACAAAGCCCGAGCAGAAGCTGCAAGATTTGTATCATTTGTTGCAGAGCAATTTTTCCTAGAGAGTTTGAAATTTCCGGAAGTAATACCCAAGCCGTATGACCACGGTATGATCACGCGCGTCGGAGCACACAAAGTCGTCGCTGGATGACATCAGTGAAACTGAAATGGAAGCACATTCAGACAATGGAAATTTACCCGTGTAAGGCGCACTTCCGGGGCAAAACCAACCACCTGTCGTGAGGTTTCGTCATCAACGATAATGATCTTTCCAAACACGTCCTGTTGCGAGAGGATTCACTCAGAAACCTGGGATTCACTATCACGAGATATTCTCGCCAGTCATCAAGCATATCAGTTGACGTCTTTTCTTATTACTCGAGACAAATTACCGAATGCACACGCATCAAATGTACGTCAGACCTGCAATCTTGAATGGTGCACTTGACGAAGATCTACATGACCATTCCTCAAGGATTCGGGGGTCGTTATGAAAGATCAAATCTGTGATGAGATGTGTCTCAAGCTCACCAAGTCGGTGTATGGCTTGGGACAATCGCCTTTTGTTGGGCACAAGACGATGTACAAAGAATTGTTCAAGCAGAATTTCACAGGGCTGCCAATAAACCATGCTTGTTTTCCAACGACGACCTCATTGCGGCCAGCTTTGATATGAACCAAGTCATCAAGGTTGAAACTGCGTTGAGCAGTGTTTCCTAGATGAAAGACCTTGGATGCGCAAGCAAATGTCTTGGCATAAACATTGAGTATCTAAACACACGTCCATTTACCAAGCAGAATTTGGACGTTGCAGGTGATGGTCTAGCTCTAGAAGAGTTATGCGACTCGACTAAGTTTCGTTCCATCGTTGGCATACTTTTGAACGCGGCAAATAGATTTGATATTACCTCCATTTCACTGAAGCTATCAAAGTATCTTATCTCGCCTGAACACAAGAACCTTTCAGAAGCTCAGAAAGAGGTCCGCTATCCCAAACACACTTAGATTTGGCGATCGATTTCGAAAATGGATCTGAAGCTGACCATGTAGCATATTGTGATGCTGAGTCGTAGTGATCACCACAAAATTGCCTCCAATAGCATCTCGATATGAAGTAATTAGAGTGGTCGTACCGTGCCTTTCTTCGTATTTCAAATGTTGGGCACCCCTGATGATGAGCGACCACAATCCCGCAGACAAACCGCAGACAAAAACATATTCTTCAATATATGAGGTCTTATTTTCGCAATCAGCGCCAGAATTGGTTTCGCTGTTTGGTTGTGAAAGCGTCCCAGCAATTATCACGAAAACCACCAGATCTCACTACTCCTCAATGCACAGCCATCACCAAATTTGTGCTACACCGTTTTTGGATTATCTCGTGGATGGAACTTCTTGGGCCCACACATGCCCTTAGCGCTATACGAGTGTTTCCATCTTATGCAGAATGCATTAAAACCTTCGCATCTGCTCAGAACTGCTCGCCAGCAATCGCGAAATGACACACCTTGCCTGGCTGTTTTTCAATCTGCTTCGTTTCTTTTGATCTTGCTTGAATGCGAGATCGGTGGATTTGTCTAGCCGCGGGATAGACTTCACTCTGAGTTTAGCACGATCGCTTGTATATCCACTGCGTCTGACCCCTCAGAATAGGGAATTTTAAAGACTCACCAGCGGATGAAATATCAGTTGATGGCACCGAACAAGTCGTCGAGGAAGATCCAGTGCATCAAAACGAACACGCTCCCAAATTAACCGTTTGAGTTGGCGGAAATGCACCACATTTCGTAGAATGTACTGGTGGTGCCATCCGTTGTGCTTGGCCACTGCTAACATATGTTATAGCCGGCAACAGATCTCAGGAGGTTTATCAGAGTTTCACGAATCTTACATATCTGCCTTTTTGCCAGAAATGACGCATTAAACGTGAGAGTGCCCTCAGGCGGGAGAAAACACGCCGCATTGACCAAGTCTTGAAAAAAGTTCATGGCCCACTGCCACACAGAGTTTCTTTCAAAATGTGGACTCCAGAGATCAGCAGTGACCTTAGTATTGGGCAAGCGTTTTGCGGTAAACTGACCCACTAGGACCAAGGGCGCGGCCCACTTGTTCCAAGAGAGTCGATGAGCTTAGGATATGAAATCTCAGACTTTCTGCAGTTTCCGTGTCTGCGAATTCTTGAAAGCCACTCGGGCATCCTGTAAAAAAGTACGAAACCGATCATGACCATTTCACATTTGGGCTATTGGGAACAAGTACGCTTGTTGGAGCATTATATTGCAGAAGTGACCTACCCATTTCCAGAGCCTGGTCAATTCCGAGCCTGAACTTGTGAGTAGCTTGAGGAGGGAGATTCCTGATGACAAAATCTTGTAACATTCTGGTAGTGAGCTCCCCTGAAACACGGCAGTCGAAGAGACGCGCCTCCTTTAGTATTTGGAGATTGTGAAAAAGTATATGGCAAGATGACTAAGAACCCCAATGACTACTCCCACTCACAATAATGATCCCCGACATTATTGGACGAGGAGAGCAGAACGCTCCGAAACAGCACAAGTTTTCCAGATCTAACATGAGGAAAAGCATTGGATGATGGCCCCGCGTTCGTATATACATATATTTGGCTAATGACTTATTCATGACTCCAAAGCTCACGGTTACGCCATGAAGGTAGTATCGATTTCGACAAATATACATACTCACGACTAACTGTTTCCTAAGATTATCACAAAATACTCATATTGACAATGAGGAAAAGACTAGTACTCAACTTAACTAGTGCCAGTGAAGCGCGTGGTAGCGTTTTAGGCGCGTAGGGCGTAATTATCGACGTAACGCCGAAATGCCCCACGTAAGGAAGTACGCAATGCGTAATGGGCTTTTAAAGTCGCGCGCAACACGCTCTACGCAAAGCGTTACGCGCGTAATTGCGTAATCGCTGACTTCGAACATATGTGTGAAAGAAGAGGGTAATCAAAACAATTGACCAATCTATTCGGTTCTGATGAAACAGTCCATGACAGCGTCCGTTTCATCAGGCAGTCTTCCACTCGACTATTAACCACTGATATGTTGGCCCTCGAAATACACGGTCTCAGATCTCCTGCTACAGATCTCCTGCTACAGCCCGCATACTCCAGTATTTGCTCTGCTATTCAATGTATTGCAAGTTTGCTCAAACTGTTGACATAAGATGTGAGGCATTATCATTGGATTAAATGTTTAAAGTTATTTGATCAATTGAAAACACCAAGAAACACTATTCTATCATGGGGAGAAATTGGACGTTGCCCACGCACAATGACCAACTTTCAATAAGTCATCCTTGACTCAGAAGGTATGTTCAAGTACTCTTTCATTGATGTCCCTTTTCAAAAAAAATCAGTTGGCCCCGCATGTCGTGGGATGGGGGGTGTTACCCGTGCTCTTTTACTCAAGACGCCTGCGCACCTCTTGGTTATACCCATTTCTCTCGCTCCCTATTGATAGAAGCCGTGCACAATTTTTTGCCTCAGGAACTATTTGGGGGACCGGCTATGGCTTGCATCTATGTACCCGCTTGTATATCTATTTCCAGTGGATTCGAGCCCGGGTTCTGGTTCTGCCGAATCAGTGGCTCTTCTTTCTGGGAGTGTTTTGTTCAATAATAATACTTAAGGAAATTTAGTATTCGTGTCATCACTCGATACAATCAAACGAGTTTTTGCGTAATGCTAACTGAAATCAAATTTGCCTGGCTGTGATAGCATCACATGACATTCAGGGATCACAGGCTCTCAAAACACATAGATCATACCGAGACCGCCAAATATCAACAGAGGTCTATTTTTCTTGGTGTCTAGACCAGCCATTTGCCTCAACCTAACAAAATTCAGGTGAACATGAGAAAAGAGTGATTCCGCAGGAGAACATTTGATGCATGCTGGGAAAGGCATATTCTCAACACGTCGGCAGCAAATCGCACGCCTTGACCCTGCAAATGCAATTCTATGCGTTCTCTTGAATTCACGATGTTGTCAATTGATACGTCCTGTTTTTTGTGGGCGCTTATGAGGCTTTTCTCATTCGTAAAAGAATACTACGCAGACGTTACGCATTAAGCAAAACACTACGTAAATGTTGGTGAGATGCACGCGTAAAAGCTGGATTGCACGTACGGAAGATCTCATTGTGCTAAGCTTTTAGGTTTGACTTTCAGAACAAATTCCTAAAAGGTTACGTAGAGCCGTAAAGAATGGTTTGATCGTGGCCAACACTCATCTTCCTGCCAGAACCTTGACACGAAGAAAAATGCAGATAATACGATCACTGCTTTGCAGCCGTACGTTGCAGCCATACTTTGCAGCCATACAAACTCCTACATATTTTCCCTGAAGCTAGCCGGTCGGGATGATGGAAAAAGTTCTGGAAAAACCTACACAAACATGAATGGTTGGCTAGGAATGATTTCACAGCCCTCCACTTGTTCAATTTCGGCTCATTTGTGCCATTACATTTCACAAGTACGGATGAAATACCGCAGTTCCGCTGCCACTCATGCCTCTTGAGTGTCGAGCCAGTCCATTTGTTGAGACACCTCTACAACGAGTGTGGGATCACCAACTACTGGTGGCACGAAATCGGATTCACAAAACCATTGCATTTACGAGAGATGCTAGCTCCACAAGACCTCACGTATGAAAATTTGAAAAGCCTTAACTGGTTTGTTAAAGTCATTAAGCGGGTCTATTCGGTTCGGTGCAGGGAAGAAAAAGACGGCGTGGTTCTTGTTCCCTAACTGGATAGACTATTATCTCAAGCACTCCATCGGACTAATCCGATGGGTCGATGACATTTGAACATCTAAGGTAAGATGAATGAGAAGTTGATCATATTCTGGGCAGGGGGTTTTTGGCAGATTAAATTCTGAGTGAAATCCCCGGGTGAGTATACACACCTGAAATATGGTACGACATATTATGGTTTTTTCTATAGC
>JAKTWD010000195.1:0-13938 GCA_030581935.1 Metschnikowia corniflorae | reverse complement strand
AGTCCGTGTTTGATCGAGATGTTTCCCGCCGCCATATTATTGAGAAGTTTCGGTATGAACAACGGCTGTACCCGCTTATAACCGGACTCACTGAACGCTAGAGAATTGTCGTATACATCAGGAAACAGCCCGATCCCGGACCCGACCGCCACGCCTACGCGCGTCTTATCTATTCCGTCGTGCTTATCTAGTGTAATTTCAGCATCCCCAAGCGCCTCCGTGGTGGCGGCTAGCGCATACTGGGAGAACAATGCAAGTCTACGTGCCTCGGCCAAATCCATGTGCTCGGCAACGTTCCAGCCACCATTTTCTAGCGTTCCCTCAGGAACTTTGCCCACGACTTTCGAAGGCACTTTGGCCCAGCCCGCGGACTCGTAGTCATCGAAGGTTTTTGTGGAAACAAGCCCGGATTTACCCGCTACAAGATTTTTCCACGTGTGCTTGAGTCCGACGCCTAGGGGTGTGATGAGTCCTATGCCTGTGACAACAACACGGGTCATGTTGAATTCTGCTTGGAATCTTTTCAAAAAGCTATACCAGGTGAATAAAGAGTATTTGTTTCAATTGAAAAGGTCGGTTATCGTGTTTGGATTCGTGAAGTCCTCGATGTGCTTGCTGGTGGAGGAAGCGACAAGCTGCAGGAAAGTGTGGAGAAATATATACTGGAGGCATTGGTGGGTCAAGAGTTCGAAGATAGGCTGAAAATTTCCGATCGAGCTGACTTTTGTGAAAATATGAAGGAAGCCTGAATTATGTGCACAGTTCAATTGTGAAAATTAAATAAAGAGTTTATTGGTGCATCGAGGAATGTTTGGATCAGTTGCGAAAGAGATTCTAGAGAGGAAAGACGTGCTTCGACACAGCTGAGTTTTGGAGGCTCTCTGGGTGAAAAAGGGAGAATTGTTTGAGTTGTTCTATCATGGTGATTACATCGACGTAAGTCTATGAAACCTGATAGGCTGTTTTCAGTAGTGTGACTGTGTAGGAAAGCTGAGCTAGCAATATCTCGAAGAAGCAGCATGAACGACGACATCAATGGCACATCCATGCGCTATTTCCTTGATTTTTCGAAATCCAAAAATGAAATCTGTGACTCGATTGTACTTTTTTTTTTGTAAAAAAAAGTAACATCACATTGGAGGGTGCTGTGGTTCGGTTTCTGTACGGGCCTGGTCTCAGCATAACTACATATTCCATAGAAGAAACCTGCGACGGAGGCTGAAGTTTTGCGTATAAATTCCCCATGGGAACTCCTCGCTCAAAACTCGTTTATTAAAGTGGCTGCATATGTGTCATCGGCCCGCCTGAGTGGCCCGCCTCAAAGCCCGAGACACTTGACTCGTCAGGAGGGGGAAAGGTGGGAACCCTCCGTAGGTAGACTTTTCGTACAACCTTCACGAACCAACTGAGGTCGCATGGGTTGGTACAAGTGGTATTTGTTGGAGCAAGCATCTCACTCAAGTGCATCTTTGTGGTCACGCCGATTTGATTCCACCACAATTTGAGATGTCACACGAACTGTGTAAATGACTTTGATTGGCTTGATGATTAACCTTTTGTCCAAATCAGATAAATATGTATATATTAATAAAACTGGCTATTAAAAAATAGATGAAATATCTACGTTTATACACCGATAGTACTAAGGAGAGATAACATACAGTACCGGGTTGAGAAACATATTTTTCGATATATAGTTAAAACAACTTATTTTGGCCGTATCTAACAACACTGTCCCAAATCAGTTCGGAAATACTCGATTCCGACATATTCAGAAAATTCTCCAGTATAATCTTAGATGTTCATGGCACAACCCTATCAGAGCCAGCCTGATACATATTGTGCACACTTTGCAATTGCTGGGAAATCGTAAGTGTTGCGTAAAAATGTTCGATTTCATTAAATACGATAACGAAAAATCGTTAAAGTTGACAAAATCTACGATGAATTTACGATGCAACTCAACACTGCCTAGGGCCCGACAAATCAATTGAGCTTCGTCATATAACGCAAATCACCAGCTTCCGCACCACACTTCCATTTGGGCAGTACTGCGTTGTCAGACTCATCACGATCCTACATATCGTAAATGTTTACGGTATTATATCGTTTACGTAGAATTAGTGAGGGTTCACGATATAACTGGTATGTTTGCAGCTGTCCGGCTGTTTCACAATTCTTTTCATGGCCTCCCTGAATCTCTCTTCATCTCATGAGATCCATAATTTACACACGAAGCTGATTCACTCTTACACTTTTTCTAACATTTCATTTAAACTTTCTTACATGTATACTTTCGCCTTAAGAGGCTCTTCATCCAGCACGTCTTTCGATCCGCCCAGCACTTCATCCAGGTCATCCCCCAGGTCTTCATCCATGTTCGATCCTTCGCTTTTACGCTACAAAATTACGATTACGATTTACGATTGCGACGACTCCCATTTTCGCAAATCGTAATTTTTCGTGATACGTTTACTTTTACGTTTTTCACGGTAATTTTTACGATTTATTACGATTTTCACGGTATTTTAAGGTCTTTTAAGGTCTTTCTTCAATGAGGCGCTCAGTAATCAGGGCTGCACATCTCGTTCAGATATTGGGTTGAAGCCCTCAGCATAAGCACCTGACATGCACGCATTCACGGCCGTAAAATTTGGATAGGCGAATGCTTCTCGCTCGTTGATTGAATAAAAGAAGAAACAAGATCAGCTCGCCTCATCCTCGCCGCCTTCTACAAGCCCTTTTGCATCATTCTGCGTTTCCGGGTCGCGAAGATACCACAGACAACGATGACGACAAGATGGGAGTTGGCGCTGGTGAAGTTGTCGAGATCGATTGAGTACATGAATTCTTGATGATCGGTTCGCTGTTTTCGAGCAGCTCTTTTTTTTAAAAAAAAAAGAATCAATTGTATTATAGGGGGCCCCCACCTGAAGCTACAAAATCTATACTGCTATAGAAAAATTTGGGCGCGAAACAGCTCAATTCTTCACACATCACTCAACTTGACAAAAACAAAATACGTCACGCCAAGATCTCTACGAACACAGTATCGAAGTAAGTGAAAACATAAATCTATATTATCAAAACATTTTCAAAGTTTTAAGTGGAGAGATTGCCCACAAAAAAGAGTAATTTAGCTAATCGCTGTCTCATATCAATGAAGATTATGGTGCCGTAATATTCAATCTATGGCAATTTTCGGTAGCGTGTTTCCATATTTTTGATTTGAATCACGGTTTCTTGTTGCGGTAACATTATTAACAATTTAAGAAAGGAAAATTACGAGAACATTAGAAAATTTATGCCAGAATTGCGACTTACGATTACGATGGTGATTAGGATGGCTCCCCTAAACGTAATTTGAAATGTATGGTGGTAATTGCGCTGGCCTCGAGATTCGCAAATCGTAATCTTGGCGTAATTTTGGCGTAACGCGCAACACCGGTACCAACACTGCCCTACGGCAGATCGCCAAATACTCAAGCATCTACAAGATACCAGAAATCTGCAATTCTGCACTCACCATAAATTCCCATAAATATATCTATCCCATGAAGACACATAAACATCAAACCAAACCATTAACCCAGACCATATCCCTCAATATCCCGCTTTCATCTCCCAAATACTGCGATGCGTGCAGTGCCCAAAGGTGCGCGTGAGATTTTTTCCTACTAATGTCAACTCATAGATAATTCTTCCAAGCGAATCACTCATCTCTTCAATTAACCATATCCACCACTTTCACAAACCTCCACATAAAGCGAAAACATGTACTCGGCAGCACGCTCAGACACGCTTTTCCTCGGTGCAGAGAAAGTTTCTGGTGAAGATATCCGCCGCCAAAATGTGCTGGCGGCGCTTGCAGTGGCCAATGTGGTTAAATCTTCTTTGGGTCCGGTAGGATTGGATAAGATGTTGGTCGATGATATTGGAGATGTCACTGTGACTAACGACGGGGCCACCATTTTGTCGCTTTTGGACGTGCAGCACCCGGCGGGTAAGATTCTCGTTGAGTTGGCGCAGCAGCAAGACCGTGAAGTTGGCGACGGCACGACATCGGTGGTTATCCTCGCGAGCGAGCTTTTGAAGCGCGCGCACGACCTTGTCCAGAACCAGATCCACCCGACGACGGTGATCACCGGGTACCGTGTCGCGTTGAAGGAGGCGGTGCGTTACATCAGCGAGGAAATGTCGCAGAATGTCGCAGACTTGGCGAACCCCACGTTGGTGGCGATAGCACGCACGCTGATGCTGCTGAAGATCATCGGGGGCGATGCCGACTTCTTTTCCCAGCTCGTGGTGGACGCCATGCGCGCGGTGAAGACGACAAACGCCCGTGGCGAGGTCAAGTACCCCGTCAAGGCGGTCAACATCCTAAAAGCGCTGGGAAAACTGGCGCTCGAGTCCGTGCTTGTGCCAGGATACGCATTGAATTGCACCGTTGCGTCGCAGGCTATGGTGCGCCGCGTGCCCAACGCCAAGATCGCGTGTTTGGACCTAAACTTGCACAAGGCGCGCATGGCCATGGGTGTGCAAATCAACGTGACCGACCCGGACCAGTTGGAGGAGATCCGCCGCCGCGAGCATGGCATTGTTCTCGAGCGCGTGCGCAAGATTCTTGCTGCGGGCGCCAATGTGGTGTTGACGACAAAGGGTATCGACGACTTGTGTCTCAAGGAGTTCGTGGAGGCGGGCGCTATGGCGGTCAGAAGATGTAAGAAGGAGGACTTGCGCCGTATTGCGCGTGCCACAGGTGCCACCTTGGTCGGCACGCTCGCAGACTTGGACGGCGAGGAGACCTTCGAGGCGCTGGCCTTGGGCTATGCCGACGAGGTCGTGCAGACCCGAATCAGTGACGACGAGTGTATTTTGGTGCGTGGGCCGCGCCAGCACCTGGCCGCGTCGGTCATTTTGCGTGGTCCCAACGAGTATGCGCTTGACGAAATGCAGAGGGCGCTCCATGACTCGCTCAGCGTGGTCAAGCGCACCTTGGAGAGCGGACGCGTCGTTCCGGGCGGCGGTGCGGTCGAGACCGCGCTCAACATCTACTTGGAGAAGTTCGCCACGACGGTGGGCCTGCGCGAGCAGATGGCCATCGCTGAGTTTGCTTACGCGTTGCTCGTAATCCCCAAGACGTTGGCACTGAATGCAGCACGTGATGCCCTGGAGCTCGTGGCGAAGTTGCGCTCCTACCATGCGGCGCTGCAGGTCGCGCTGCGCGACGACGCCAAGAAGCAAAAGTACAAGCACTATGGACTTGATTTGCTCAATGGGCGTATTGTCAACGAGACCGCCGCCGGCGTGTTGGAACCCACGGTGCTGAAGATCAAGGCGTTGAAGCTGGCTGTGGAGGCGTGCGTCTCGATCTTGCGTATCGACACGATGATCACTGTTGCCCCAGAGCCGGAGAAAGAGGACCCCCATCAACACTAATCCCGTCAACACTAATCCCGTTAGCACCAGGAATATCAACTCGAAACAGCGCGGTGCCAGTGTGTGACATGAAAATGATAGCTGCGAGAGGATGATGCCGGTGGCTTGGTCCCGTGTGCTGGACTGGACTAGTAGAGCAGCGCCTGCGCTATCTGCAACTCTTCGGTTCTTCACCTAGAAGCAGAGCGCGGGGCAGCCCATGCTTGTGGCTTGCCTCTAGACGAGTCTTTTGGCGTTTAGGATCAAATACAAAGTGACTCGCATGCTAGGCTTTGTATATATAAAGGAATCTAGGAACCCATTCGAGACATAAACGTGATTTTTATATCCATTGCACCAGCCAGTGTTGTCACAGCGCGATACTTTATGCCATGAAAACCTATTTCGATGAGAATAATATTAATGATATAGTCACACGGCTCGTACTGATGTCACAAGTCCGATTGACCCTGGTTCTGGAAGATTCCATGGGGATATCCGTTCAATTTGTTACAAGCAACCTGAATAAATCACCACGTTATCATTGATGTGCAATTCGTAAATAAGTCAGCCTTAATCATCCAACTACTGAAGATGTCTTTTCAAAGTGCAGATTAGTATGAAAGCATTCATTTCGAACAAGCTCAAAAGATTGCAATTTTTATGCTGTATTCGAGCTGAGAATTCACGACACCTAGAACAGATATCGAATCTTTACATCTTTAATTAAGTCAAGATATACTTTTTGCTAAGCCCTGCCTGGCAGTATCTTGCCAATAGTCTGACCACTCCTTGAACAATCTGACCAATCTACACCCTTGCTCTATCGTGAAGTGAATATATTAAGCGGCCTGGCCGGAAGAAAAAGGTTGTCTATAAATACAGAAAGTGTTTTGTAAGCGAATCTTCACATTCACCTAAGCGCGGAGTCTGCGTGGAGTCTTGGGTACCGTGAGCGAGGATCCGTACTTTCCTGTCGCCTCGTATACATTATATGGTCGTGTGTTCAATGAACCACTCAGTTTTTCTCGTAGCGGGGTCCGTGGAAGCAGGTCGGATATGCTATATTGAGAGCTGCTCGAGTTGCGCAAAGAAAGCGCAGAGTTGGCGGAAGAAAGTGACAGTTTCGACGATAAACTCGAAGCGATCGACTGGTTTGACACCGCGTGGGCGCTGGATAAGCGGTAGTACTCGGACTTGGCCTCGGTCTCTGCCTGTTCTTTCTGGCGAAGGTCACGCTTGATATCAGCCAAAAACGGCTGTAACACCACCACCAACTCAGCCTCCGCCACGTTCAAGTCCCACTTCAAAAGCTGGATGAGTTCCCGCTCGGCCGAGTTGACCTCCTGGTTCGACAAGAGCCCGTCCGTATACCTAGTCCAGTGTTTGTTGAGGGGACTGGAGTCGTTCAAGGTCTTGGCACTGAGGATAAGTGAAGCGAGAAAGATCCGGTGGCGTGTGGTCTCCATTCCCACGGCGTTTCCGGGCAAAATGTTTCTGAGTCTGTTGAGATAAACGAGCGAGGTCATGAGCGTGGGTGTTTGCACGTTGGAGTAGTTTATCAAGCGGCCAATAAATTTCTGAAGCGTAACGTTCTGCGGCGCTGGGGCCACCAATAACGACCCGATCTGGTCGTAGTTCTTCTTGGGGGGTTTCACCTGGATCACCGACGCAGTTGTGGCGGCTAGCACCTCGACCATGGCGTGAGACACCGGCTGTCTGGCAAAGATCTTCAAGGCCTCGTAGTCTGACATTGGTATGTATATTCCAGTAGGTGTGTTCCAGTAGGTGTGTTCCAGTAGGTGTGTTCCAGTAGGTGTGTTCCAGTAGGTGTGTTCCAGTAGGTGTCACAGTGAATGTTTTAAACCCGTTCACTTCCTTGATTGAGTTATCAATTGGGCTAAACGTTAAAAATTCTGAAGCTCAACACTGTCAAAGTGAAAAGTGAAAAGTCGAAAGTTTCTGAAATTCGTGTATAGTTGGGCTGAGCTGGGTCTGCTAATCAACGGCAGGCAGGCAGTGCAAGCTCCAGAAGAAGTAAAATAGAAGAGAAATAAAAGTCAACAATTGTTCACAAACAAACACCGGGTCGAAGCAGATCGGTTCGGTTATAAAGCAGCAATGCTCGTGGAGAGTTGAAAGAAAATAAAAAATTAGTGATAACGCGTTGTTCGCCGGCACGTCGGCAGGATTCTATCTAACCTTTTTTTTGCGGCTACCGTGGCGTCGCAGGAGTCGATTCGCGTCAATTTTGCAGCAAAAAAAATACAGATCTACGCGCGTCGTGCGACGCGGTGTGTTTCGCATGGCGTATTCCATTGTTCTTGTTTCACTGTGTGCCTGCCACCCAGGAAGTCTAAAACAATGGAATTAATTAAAGCAGAAATGGCAAGGCACTTGAGGAAATTTCGGGTATCAAGGGGCGAGGAAGGGACTGATCGATTCGGCAAAGAAATTGAAGAACAAGAAAAAAGAAGGGAATCTGGAGTGGATTCGATTGGTCATCATTTCTGGCCCTCTTTCTTATGCCTTATTCTTCACTTGCAATTGGCTCCACGTACCCTCAATGCGGATTGATAGTGTAGCACATGCCACAGCCATATTGTTGAATGTTTTTGTCTTATGCATAAGTGCATATTCTCTGATGCTCTCTGAACATTCTCTGAATATTCTCTGCATATGCTCTGTATTCTTGGTTAGCTTCCTTTTGTGTGTGTATTTCTGTGGCCAGAAACCCCTGTATCTTCTTTCTCCTTTGCCGCACCTGGCTTGCGCTGTTTATTGTTTTGGTTGAAAACGCGCGCATGTTTACTAACCATTGCCTTCCGAGAGCGCGCCCGGGAATTAGCGTGATTTATACACGGATTACTCTAAATAGCATTTGAGTTGCTTTGCCTGAATGTAGAGTTAATGGCGCGATTTTCTTGTCAAACATTTTGGACCAATGGTGTCTTGATAAAGTTTTTCTTGCTGTTGTCGAAAATTGAGAAATCTTGCCTTGCTCACTGGAGGTGATATGCTTGACAGTCTATTATTCGGACATTAGCGTAGATCTTTACTTTCCCCTCTCTTTTGTCAGAGTCTCATAGGTTCTAGATCGCTTTTAAAAACACATGGAACTCGCTAGACTTAAATTGATGGCAAAATGGCGAGTATCGTGAGTGCTACATGAGTTGTTTCTGCTTCGATGTTTCCGAACTTCTCAGATAAATTCAACGCTTAGAAAATTGTCAGTTTTAGTCTTCGGATAAAAGCCCATATATGACCTAAAAAGTGACAACTTGATCAAAATCATCATCACCCGATCCTCAACACACTTAATTCCTACAGTTGAAGCGCAATTGGAACATTTATAGGAAGACCCTCTAACAGCAGCGAAAATGTATAAATCTAGAGGAGGGGGTCGGCGCAGCAGGCAAAACACTAATTGTCGTGGTTTTAGACTGAGCTTTGTGGTCCCGGAGATGGGCCGGCACGAGAGGATTGATGAGAAGGCGCCAATCGAACGGCAAGCACGATATTTACAGCCTCGTGCAAGCGGCGAAACGAACCTCAGCCTTCAATCCCCAACAGCCTTTCCACTGACATCGTGTTCATCAGTTAATGTTCTACCCAGCTTGACATGGTGTCTTAGACGACAGAACCAGACTCTGTATACGCCGCACCTGCTTCAAGTGGTCTCACCTCAAAAAACCTTTACTTTCGGATCGCTCTCCGCAACGTCTGAGGCCGTAGCATGTGCCACCACGGGACGAAAGGCATCAGGGCCACCAATACCCTCCTGTAATCTCTCCCTGTCATGAAACACGCAATGTTCTTCCCTAGTTGGCCACCGAGTCGGGGTAGTAGAAGAAGGCCAACGCGACGATCAAGTACGTGCTCAAAAGCATGGCGCCCTCAAGCCAGTTGGACTCACCGTCGAGAATCACCAAGTTGGTGATGAACACGGAAACAAACATGATGGCGGTCTCGAATGTAGAGAAGTACAATGACATGGGCACGTCGATGAACCAGCCGGTGATGACCATGAAGGGCGTGACGAAGAGCGCGATCTGGAGCGACGAGCCCACGGCAACACCAATGGCCAAGTCCATCTTGTCCTTCATGGCGACAATGATCGCAGTGGCGTGCTCGGCAGCGTTTCCTACAATTGGAATGACAATCAACCCAATGAATGTCTTGGAGAGGCCCAGCAGCTCGACAATGTCGTCGATGGAACCGACCAAGTAGTCGGCACAAAATGCCACAAGTACAGTGGCCGTGACCAACACAACAAGTGAGCCTATTACGGACAAGTGCTCGGCCTCAGGGGCACGTTCCTCCCCTACAGGTACCAGTGTGGTGATGATCGCATCGTCCTCGCTCGTCTGCTCCTCAAAGAGCGCGCGGTGGGTCTTCAACTGGAACACAAGGTACAAGATGTAAAGCGCAAGCAAAATGACCGCCACGCCGCGCGACAAACTCAAGATCTTGTAGTCCAGTTCCAAATCAGGGTCGGGGAACGTGGCTCCATCGCCCTTCAGCTGGGGCATCGCCGCGTGGAACGCCGCCGGTACCAAAAGACCCGCAGTGGCCAACGCCATAAGCGAGGACATGGTCTGGGCTACCGTCTGGTTGAACGTCTGCTGCACGCGCGTGAGGCCACCCGCGACAAAACAGCACCCCAACACAAGCAAAAGATTCAGCAAAATCAGCCCAAGCATCAGCGCCTGCACAATGCGTACCTGGCGGTCCTTGAGCGCAATGATCGACACAATGAGCTCGACGGCATTGCCAAAAGTGGCGTTCAAAAGCCCACCCACGGTCTGCCCCGTGTGCTCGGCGAGCTCCTCGGTCGCAAACGCGAGGATCAGCGCGAGCGGCACAATCGCAAAAAAATTGACCCAGAACACCGCGTTCAGGCCCCACCCCAAAACACCCGCCAAGAGCCCCAACGGCACAAAAAAAAGAAGATAGTTGACCGGAGACAGCTTCACCGTGAGAGAGGTGCCTTTGAGAAACGACCCCCATAAAGAGCTGCGCCCGCGGTTGTTTTTGCGGCCAATAAGCGGCAATCTGTCAGACATACTTTTGATTTGTGAAAAAAAAGTGGTTGTCGTTGGATGGGAGCGACTAGGGACGATGGTGAGGACGATGGTGAGGAGTGACGGCCTGAGCAGTTGATAGCGCACCGAACGATTGCGCCTGTGTTTGTGTGCAGGAACTGGGGTACAGCCGTGTGGGTTTATTAGGAGTGGAGGTTTGAAATTTAGAAGCGAGTGGGAGATAAATTTTGACAATTTATGGGGATGTGGTTTGGGTGGTATTGGAAATTCCTGGAACTTTTTACCTGCTTTGGGTGTCGTTTGATGTGGGGTAGGAGAGGGATATCGATGGCTGCGAAATGTGTGCTAGTGATTTGTTTCAATTATAGTACTGCGTGTATTCTATTTGAGTTTAGACTATGGTCAGCTACAAACGATCACTAACCAATAGAGGGGTATATTCTTCCTCTGCTCGCGATGAGTGCAATAAATGCACTCGCGCCTCCTCCATGTTCGCCTGTGCGTTACCCGCTTCAACAATTTGGGGCCAGTGATGGAGGTGAAAGTGACTTTGAGTTATGATCTAAATGGGTGAAACAGAAAAGGGATGTGTGAAGAGATGATAACTTTTGATCTTCTACATAAGTGTGGATCATTTCTCGGCTGCCTGTGCTGGGTAATACAACAAATTGAGGTTTGCGTGTAATTAATCCCGTGTCTTTCAGTATCTTTTACTTTACGTTCTGGTTGTAATTTATTTAGTAATGGTCGACGCTCATTCGTGAATGACGGCTTTACCTATTCTATAGTTTCATCCGTATATAAATATCCTATTATGTATAGTAGAAATTGGAAATTTGATATTCTTTGTGTGGGATCGAAAAAACGATGGTACTCAAAATGGGCCCTGTGCTGGTCTTTGGGCACTTTCGTATACTCTATCATTTCATTAAGATTTCTTTATTGGTTTTTTAGACTTAAATAATCAGCCAGTGACAACCGATTCTTCCAGCGAAATGTCGATGGGTAATATTGTCTGGGAGTTCAAAAACGCTGGTTGTCCGAGAAGCCATTTCTGACACAGCTTTTGCTTTTGTCACTGAGATCCACCTCATGTAGATGTGAGAAATATTACAATATATGGTTGTCTTTGTTCCCGATATTGTGTTTCAACGGATCTTCAGAGGTAGTTCGGGGAACTGCTTCACGATATTGGTGCTATCAGAAAATAGGAAGCCCACCGAATATCTTGTATCTCATGTTAATCAATATAAAGGAACTAGTCTTAAATGCTATGACTCTTCTTAGCTTCGTCATAGACACAACATTGTTCGATTGTCTGACTATTTTGATTTTGGCCTGTCTTGGCTTGCTATCGTAACATTTGGTAGCGCCGCTAATGGGGTATATTTGGTGGATCCGTATTTCCCTGACTACCATTGAGAATCATTGAGATGATATGAACCAATAAGGCCCAAGTCCAAGTTCACCAATCTGATTCAACTCATACAGAGCTATTGTCAGAGTAATCAATTAGTGAAGAGTTATTATACAACACAGTTCAAATTCGACACAGTACAGTTCCTACAATTTTCATTCACAAGTGGAACGTGCTCATTTTCATCCTACGCGAGTCGTTGATTTTTCAAAAGTTTTCAGCCCATATCCGCAAATCAATGTCTACACCGAGCCATTTTACTTTTATTATATTTTATGCAGCAAGAGACTGACACCACAATCGTAGACGGTTTTTGATTCAATTCAAGACCTTTTTTATATTCTGAGACATCATTTATCAGATTCTTCTGAAATCACAGAGATACCATTCGAATCACCAAGATGACACAAGATAGCACAGGTATCCAAATTTCGATGAATACATTGTAAGATCACTGAATCCGATTAGTACCATCCACCTTAATCGACAATCTACATATGAACTTTTAATGGACCAACCCAATTGGAAACAAGAAATTACAGGTGGATACACGAGACAATATGAAGAGCTCAAGGGAGTACCTCCAATCCTATTATCGTGTCACAATGTCTTTTTTTTTCGTATTTGATTGTCACTCTCGAGTTATTCTCTCTAATAAAAGTCAGCATTTTGGAACCAAGGTGCCCGACACAGCCATGAGAATTATTCTTCTTTCCACACCATTACGAACGCCTTTGGGGGCAAACGCACCGAAGCCATTCAATGCGATACTGGCACGTATCTATGTTTCTTCTCGGCTAATAAATGCTTATTTTACACTCAAACACCTGCTCACGTGCCGAGCATTCTGCCAACCCACCGTTGATGATCTTGCGAACATGAGCAGTGGCGAATAACAATGCTTGCGATACCGACAGATGGCAAGAATGGCTTTGAGAGCATCATCCTTTCTTCTGATAATCACAAGGAAGATAATACAAGATAGGAAGCGTTTGATTTATTTTGATATATAAATTGTTTTTAAGAGAGATTCGCTAGCATTGGGGACATTTTCACCAACACGAGTCTCATCAGCTTGAAGCATTCCACAAGACCTGACTAACTCGAACAATTCGAAATAACTAAAGGCAGCAGTATCTTTTTCCTTTGAAGAAGTGTCTGTCCAATTTGAATTTTCAGAATTGGAGCCCCTTTCCTCCTACAATCAGTAGAGTCAAACTGTTTAAAGGACTCTTGAACATAAGAATATCTGTCTACATTAATATAGCTGTGGAAAGTACAAGCGATCATTTACACCAAAAGTGCCTTACTCGGTGAAAGAATCTACAATTTATCAATTCCTGGGTCAACTGAATTTGAATTCTATAAGCGGTTTCTCTGTATATTGAACTATCATAGGGCTAGATACCGTATGGCTAGATACCATACGGCTAGATACCATATGGCTAAAGATCACACGGCTAAAAATCACACGGCTAAAAAAACTCGGTTGATGTTACCCAACTGAAACATATATTTACACGGAGCCATGTCATCGAGTTTCTCTTCATTAAAGTCTGCAGCATTTCTCTCCTTCAAATATCCAACTCACCTTCCTATTTCTCAAGAACATTACAACATTCATCCAACACCTACCGCACAAGCTCCTTCCACAAGTACGGCGTGAACACCACCACAGCGGTGTAAAAAGCATCGATTGCCTCCACTAGAGCCAAAGGAAACCCTAACAATCCACGCGCAGCAAAGTTTATATATATCGCATAAAACGCCACGGAGAAGAAATGGTTGAAAAGCAACATCGGAAAAGGCAACATCCCCGAAAGAAGCCCCATGGGCCCGTCCACGCAGTCGCCGCCAAGTAGAAAGTACTCGAAACAGCCCCGCTGGAGAATCTGGAGCCCGTTGGTGTCGGCCGCAAACAACGAGTACAATGCAATCGACAACACGTTGATCACGGCATCGAGGTTCTTGCGCTTGCGGTGAAAAAGGTGCAATTTCTGCGAAACTACTGCAGAATCGCCAAGGTCCACGCCGTGCAACAATTTCGCAAGCAAAACG
>JAKTWD010000194.1:0-13972 GCA_030581935.1 Metschnikowia corniflorae | reverse complement strand
GGTTTCCGACCTTGGAGGGCGAGGACGGCCTGCCGCACTTTGCGCTAGAAGGGTCGATTGCCGTGGCCGGCCTGATCATCCAGTGGTTGCGTGACAACTTGAAACTCATAGCCGACGCGAAAGACATAGGGCCCTTGGCCTCGCAGGTCGACAACTCCGGGGGCGTCTTGTTCATCCCGGCGTTCTCCGGGCTTTATGCTCCCTACTGGGACCGCGGCGCCCGCGGCACCATTTTCGGCATGACCCAGTACACGTCCTCGTCGCACATTGCGCGTGCTGCGTTGGAGGGCGTGTGTTTCCAGGTGCGTGCCATCTTGCGTGCCATGGCCGAAGACGCCGGGGGCTCCAAGGACTTTTTGGAGGAGGCGTTGACCAACCAGAACGAGGCCAAGCCGCTCTCTTCGCTTGCCGTGGACGGCGGGATGTCCAAAGCCGACGAGATCTTGAACATCCAGGCCGACATCTTGGGTCCCTGTGTGACCGTCAAAAGAGCTGCCATTGCCGAGTGCACTGCGTTGGGAGCTGCCATTGCGGCTGGGTTGTCTTTCAAGGACGAGGAAGAGCGCGTGTGGAAGAACTTCGACGATGTCGCCGAGGCCATATCCGGGCACGAGAACGGCGAGAACTTGTTCAAGGCCAAGTTGCCCGATGCCGAGCGCAGAAAGAACTGGAGACGGTGGGAGCGGGGTGTCGAGAGGGCCAGGAACTGGACCGACGAGGAGTAGACTGTTGCGTGAGTTAGTAATGAAGTGTGCAGAGGATACTGATGGACGCGTCGTTTATAGAGATCGCGTGCTATTGTCAGTATATCTGGTGCGCTAGATGGGAATAGAGGTGATGGGAGAGATGTAATGACTCCTACGAGTGTACTGTAACTATCGAATTGTGTGGATCTCTTGGGCTGGCTTTTGCACCACAAATGCCCTACGAATTGCTTCTACGACTGTTCTCGACTATGGCGACTGAGAGAATCAAGAAGTTCAGGGTAATCTGTCGGGGTCCCTGACATAATCAGAGTACATTTTCGAAGAAATATACCTAAGAGCGTAACTTTAATATAGGCTGAATTGGTACACACTGACCAAGAGAATGATTCAATTAATGTCACATATAGAATGCTTGCTGATAATACTGAAGATAGCTTTAAAATCATCGGGTCAAAACCCATCAAATTTTGAATAAACCATTGATGGGTGAGGGCCCCGGTAGTGAAGCGCGTAATGGCGTTTTTACGCGGAAGGCGAAATTATCGACGTAATGCCAAAAAGTCCCGGTGTAAAAAAGTAAGTAATGCGTGATCACCTACTTCATACTAACGTGTGGAGGAAGAGGGGAATTGAAACAATCGGACAATCCATTCGATTCCCATGGGGTAGATTATGACACAGTTCAGGGTTCGCGGCAACAGCGGGGGCGAAGAGATTTTGACCGCTTTAGCTGTCTCCTTGACTCGCTTGCTCCTCGACCTCCAATGTCGATCTCAGCAGTGATGTGCAAACCAGCGTACGTACGGGAGTTGTACGATTTTGGTACGGAATGTACGGAAATTTGATGCGTAATCGTACCGTACTCCAGAATTCGCCAGCGTACAACTCGCGTTAAACCGGCGTACGCTGTGTAGCGTACAAGCAAGCCAAATACCAGCAAGCCAAATACCCTATAACAAGTGTATCATATCACATGGGTGCTCCACCTTCCAGCTAAAAGATAGTTTTGCATGTATAAGTAAATGAAATTTTAGAGTTAGCAATACCCAAATAGAGGGTTCATGAGTTCACCTTCAAATACGTTTGTGACCACTGAAGAGTCATTGGCCCCTTCGTCATCTTCGACGTCGTCCGACACCAACACAATATAAGCTTCCCTTCCACCCTTGTTCTTTTCTTCGTCTTTGGGCAAGTCATTGTCGTTCTTTGTCTCGCGTCGAGTTCTGGAATATCCTCATCTCGAAGAGCCCCCAAAGATTTAAGAATTGCTATTATTCTTATAGTTATCGCCGGGAGCTTTTTTTTTGTTTGAGAAAAGAGAGGTTTCGCCGTTGCCGACATAGCAAAATAGCAAAATAGTCTCTGACAATCTGAGATGTACCCGGATACGAATTCCTTCGGCATTTGAAAAACTCAAGATTTTGCTTTCTGCGCTCAAAGGACCCATAAAGACACCTCTCTATCTCGTGCTCAGTGGTCATATCATCCATTTAATTCAAAGATTCATACATCTCAAGGCCATCAGAAGGATTCTGTTGCTCCTCGCTAGGTGTTAGATGTCAGCAGTGTAACACTTACTATATGTAGGTTTTACACTGGGGTAATTCCTTATATTATATATTTACCCGTAAGGAACCGAAAAAAGGTGATGCCTTTTTTCTCCCACTTTTATAGGTCGAGCGCACAATCGCGCTCTGTCACGTGACCGTGACTGTATTTACCATCCTATTGATGACTTTCCGCCTTGGCGGCTAACACTAGGACTTTCTTTTTCGACTTCTCCTGAGTTAGCAAGATACTGAGAATAAACTTCATAGAGCTAATTTTTGATCACTTGAACTTTCTGCTCAGGTACACCAAGTTTTTTGAAAACTTTCAACTTCTGTCGTGAAAAAAGTACATAGCGTGGGAGTCTGGGTTGGAGCGGGAGATGCTTTTGTCATGTAATGGAAAGTATTGAAGGATCTTACTTTTAGCCTTCGGTAAGCAAGTCTGAGCAGCGCCACGCGTTCAGTAAGGCACACGATATTCGAAAGATGTACGATAGCCTGCGGTGCTGACAGCGCAGGCAACTCGCCGGACCACACTTCACTTACCCCAGCATACATGGAGATCAGCAGCTACGGTCAAAACCAAGCATTTATGAATGTGTCTGCATAAAACTGCAATTCTGTACGGCGTACGTACGCTGTGTACGGATCTCCCTCCCAGTAATCGTACGGTACGGGCACTGTACGCGTACGCCGTACGGTACGCCGAATTGTACGCGTACGCTCTCGTACGCGATTTGCTCTTCACTGGATCTCAGCATCTCGTCGAGAAAGTTCTTCTCGTCAGGCACTCTTCCATTCGACTTCAGTATTGCCAAAATCCTGATAGATGTAGCGGATATTCGGATCCTTCTTCTCGAGATATCGTCGCCAACCTGAGAAAGAAACGATTCCCCACCTGTCACCTAACCAACTCGGTGCATGTACTCATATAACTTAAGATGGGCTCGAGCTTCTCCACTTCGAGCATCTCATTAAGCGACGATAGACTGATAATGAGTCTCGCTGAAATATACACATGAGACGTTTCTAATTGGGGCATGTTCGTAGGTACGCATTTGGTGTATTCCTGGAACGCGTATTCTCAGCACGAAGGCAACCAAATTGCACGTTTTGACCATGAAATTGTATTTGTATGCCATCCCTGCATTTCTGATGGAATCACTATTTACTAATGCTTTTCATGGACGGTTACGAGGAAAGTTACGCAAGCCTTACGCAAAACGCAAAACGCTACGCTAACGATGGTGAGAGGCGCGTATATAAGTTGCGTAATGCGTAATGCGTAATGCGTAATGCGTAGTGCGTAATGCGTAATGCATAATGCGTAATATAAAATACTTGACGAAAATTATCTACGTTGTTACCGTGGTACACCACTTTGCAAAGGAATTAAGCACCCACTGGTGTATACTCTAATATCTTCGCTATTGCCTGAATTTGGACCTCGAAGACGGAAATCTATAATGAAGAAGGTACGTGATGAAGGATCAAAACACAGAAAAACCATCTCACAGGAAATTCATAAAACTTGCCTATAATTCTAGTGACCCTGGTTCTCCTCGTCACTGTCGTAGTCATCTATGTCTATTGCCGACAGGTTGGAAAAATGACTGTTTTCTTCATAGTCGTCCTCACTGAGAAGAACAGATTTGTCGATTGCACTGATATCCGCGACATTCTCAAACAGCAACGAGGTATCAGCATATGCAACTTTGGTTTCCTTTTTGAGCGAAAGAGACGAGAGGAAATCACGAGCGATCTGGGTGCCTTTCTTGGTAAGTTCCTCGATCTCGTTTTGCTGCTGATCGATTTTTTCCCGGACTTCAGCAACAAACTTATGGTTGAGCATGGCAGAAGCCTTTTTCTTGAGGTCGTGGTTGGGTGCAAAACTGGGTGGGGGTGTGAATATCGACGACGCCGTTTTTCGTAAAGATGATGAAAACGGGGTGGTCTGTGTGTTTGACTGTCCTACTTTTGGGCTGAAAAATGAGGAAAAGGCGTCTTTGGGGGTTTCCGGATTGGGAGAAGGAATATTGAATATCGTGGATGCAGTTCTCTTTAACAGAAGCGAGTCGGGGCCAGATTCGAAGAATGTGCTGACCTTTCCTTTCAAGGTACGAGCCTCTGTACTAGCTTTGGCGTACACCGCGTCAGCAAAGGTTCCCTGGCCGATATTTTTCTGGAGCTGTGCCTCTATTTCGAGGATCTCAAACTCCAAAATCTCTCTTTGTTTCTGGAGATCGACGAGCTGGGTCTGCTTCAGCGCATACTTTGAGAGTAGCTCTGTTCTTGTATACTCCTTTGTGTGGGTGGCTTTTGGGGGTTTGGCACATTCCGTCTTTTCAACTGCAAATGTTGGTCTGAAAGGAGAGCTCAACTTTGGCTTTCTTGTTTCTATCGGGTCTGCAGTACTCTGCTCGGGCCTAACTTTATCAGCATTTTTGACTGGCGACGCGTCAAAAACACTCCTTGCTTTGTTGAAGGATGCTTTTCTTTCGGGGTCAGCTCCGGCTCTGTATTTTGTGTTCGGAGGGTGATACTGAAGCTCAGAGTATGCTTCTTTTGTATTTGGTGAGTGTAATTTTCTGGGGGATAGATTGAACTTGGCCAAGCCCGTTGATTGAGAAATGTTGCGGTTTCTTGGAGACAAAACTTTAGTTTGTCCTGGTTCAATCATGCTTGATTCAGCTCATCCGCTATCGTTCGAAGATCGGATTTGACAAGTTGGGCTATCATTGTTCATGCGGGCTATCTATTCCGTTTTGGGACGAAATGTCAACATAGGTTTGGGTAGTGCAAAATGAGAGAAGACGCTCGGAGGTCGATCAAGGAGTCTGAAAGACATCTTCTGGGTCTTATGTGCTTTATTTGTGTGATACCACGGTACATTTTGGGTAATTGCACTGTCGTACAACGAGACAGCATTCGCAATAAGAATGAGTAGTGTAATTCTTAGGGTGTTAGTAGAGTAAAATATAATATTTGGCTCTTCTAATTGATGATTGACTAAAATCTCTCAGCGGCTCTCAACATATGAATTCCTAGCCTTTTTAAGATCACTTCTGTCGTATTCTGTCGTTTCCTACAAGTAGACTGAGGCACAATGTAAAGTAACCAAAAAGTGCGGTTCATTTCATTATTCTCCATACAATGAGAGCATATATCAAATAGATGGTCTTGTCGATACTGTGAAAGTAAAGTTGGTCTGGAATTATGCAACTGGATTTCTGAAGCATAAGAAAATCGAAGAAAATATTTTTGGCACTTTCTGAAAGCAGCCTTGTAAATTCAACTAATTTCTTTGTAAAGTGAGTTTGAGAAAGGAAGAAAAATGGACTGTAAAAATCAGTCACAAGGCAAATCTACATGAAACACCGATCAACTATTAATTTGTCAAAATGATATCCGAACGAAGTCATCACAGCCTTTTATAATGTTTTGCGTGATAAAAATACAAGGGTAGTAATGAAATCTCCTACGCGGACACATCTAATAGCGGTAGTGCGGAGGCATTTGCAAGGAGGGGAAGATTCATATACTTGAATTTTTCCTTAAACATGATACGGAGAGGGTAAGGAGGAGAGAGTAAGGCTTGGGAAAGTCGGGCTCTTTCACTACTCAGTGCCTTTTCCAAGGTGTATTATAGGGTTTTCTATAGAAGTATAGATTTTATAGCTTCAGGTGGGAGCCCCCTATAATACAATTGATTTTATTTAAAAAAAAACTTAAGAAATGTGCATTGCAGAAGCTCTGATTTCATCATTTAACTCATATTTCAACACCCTCTAGAGGTGCCAGCTTTTCACATAAATATACTACTGTGTCTTACCAGTGTTGAGAGTATTCAGTAATTAGTAATTACTATATTACTATAGTAAAGACTATCTGTAAAATTACTGCTAGATAGTTACTAATTTATCGAAACCAGTAGTAATAAGAATATTTGTTCTAGTAAGTAGGATAATTATTCTAGTAATTAGTATAAATATACTAAATTAATCCGCTATATGCAGAAGTATCGAAAGGCGAAGATCTACTTAATTTTTTTGGCCACGAAATGGCGAATGTTATACTTTACCTATCATGACTCGTTAATCGGGTTCGTTGAATCTCAAAGAGCAATGTTTTACACAAAGCTGTCTCGCTCTGGTTGTGAGCGTCCTTTGAAAACACGGTGGTTGTGACGACGGGAAGCTTCCATATTCAGGTATGGTCGATTCGTCTGGAAGGTCAAGTCTTACGTCGAAGATCAGTATAGAACGATCACACTTTAATGTTCGGTTTGTCAGAGCTACAGCCACGTATCGATCTGGCTAATCAATAAAACATACGTTTTCAACCACTTCAAGGGACAATATTCTCGTGCATTGTCTGTAACGAGCACCGAAGTCCTTGCGGCCGTTGGAGTTTACGAGGACGCTATCATTGGCACATGTTCTGCCCACGCAGAACTAAATCGAAAGCTATTTTCTGCCTGAAGTCGCTCAAACCAGATTGTGTTTCGGGAGCCCTCTGCTTTCTAATAAACGGCTGAAGATTGCCTGGGTCGATCCCAATCATTACCAAAAGTTGGTGGATGTTGTGGTACCTGCCCCTACCCTTCTCGTTTGTTGATGTTCCTGTTGCGAGAAGGCTTCTCCAAGACCTCAAAAGTGATGTGCCCTCGGTGTCTTGAACCACGTTGAGAGATCGCTTTTTGAATACTATATCAAGATGTGTAAACACTTCAAGATGTCTTGCAAGGAACAAAAGTCGAATTGCTCTTACTATCGACGAATGGAGAGCCAGTACTTAGAGTCTGTCTTTGTTACAGTGCACTATCATGGTGAGAAATTTGAGCTTCAAGCAGATATCATAGGCTTCGAGAATACGACAATTATTTTACATACGGCCGAGCTGGAGGCAGTTGCAGATGTGCGGTGTGCTGGGCATTTATTCAGCTTAGCCACCTTGACTTTTTGAAATAGACTTTTTCAGAAGAACGAAGTCTGCACAGCTTCATGACGAAATTGCCAAAGTAAGGAGAGAAAATCCTGACCAAGACGAGTTTTTCGACAAAATGAAAATATTCGGCTAGCTGTTCACAACTTGGCTCATGGAGTCAATTTTCTCTTGTATTTGAAGAACGCATTTGCGTGTATCGTACAAGAAAACCGAGGGTGTGAACAGGGCCCCGAAAGCTTGATGAAGAATGACAGTACCAGGTGGCATTTCACCTAAAAATACTTTACCAATTTTAGAAATTTCGAAAAGAGAGCACTGAGTTATTTTCTTACTACAAGAAACATCATATTACGGAAGAACAACTTTGGACTAAGTCCGCCGACGAAAAAACTATATCGCTATAGAAAAATGATATGTCGTAACCACATTTCAGGTGTGAATGCCCACCCGGGGATTTCACTCAGAACTTAATGTGCCAATCCCCGCCCAAAACATGATCAAATACTCATTCTTCTTTTCTTTTACGTTCAAATGTCATCGACTGATTGCCTTGGAGAATAGTCTCTCCACTAAGGGAACAAGAACCACGCCGTCCATTTCCTCCCTGCACCGAACCGAATAGACCCGCTCAATGACTTTAACAAACCAGTTAAGGCTTTTCAAATTTTCGAACGTGACGTCTTGTGGAGTCAGCATCTCTCGTTAATGCATTGGTTTTGTGAATTTGATTTTGTGCCAACAGAATTTGGTGGTCCCACACTCCTCGTAGAGGTGTCTAAACAAATGGACTGGCTCGACACTCAAAGGCAGAAGTGACAGCGAAACTGCGGTCTTTCATCTGTACTCGTGAAATGTAATGGCACATATGAGCCGAAATTGAGCCAATGGAAGGCTGTGAAACCATTCCTAGCCAACCATTCATGTTTGTGTAGTTTTTTCCATAACCTTTTCCATCATACCGACCGGCTGGCTTTAAAGCAAATCTTTAGAAGTTTGTTTAGTTCAATTGGGGAAAGTTTCAACTGCGTTGACTTGCTTGACAGCTTTGGTAACGTTGACAGGAACACTATATGGTGAAATACATTTCGCTCACCGAAGAGGATTGAAATACTTGACTTTTGTTTGCAAAGTTCTCGAAAGCCCCAAAGAATCAACTACTGTGCTCCAATCTTATAAAAAGATGACTATTAGTTCAACTGTGCCTTATGTCTTTCATCTTTCGATGAAACTCAGGTCCTGAGAGCGCAGTGATACAACGCCGAACAATGCATTGATCGCAAAGGATTGAATCAGACTAGGCTCAAATTACTCCAGTACCATTCTCTAGAAGATATCGAGCCGATCAACAATTTGTATCTCGCCTCCGTTCTTCATTCCCGACTAGAGCTAAAGTTGTTTGAAGAAATGTGCTTTTCGCGTACGACTTTCTCTACCATAGGGCGTCTGTGATTTGGAATAGTCGAAGAGTCTTACGGTGCTCGAAAAACTAGGTCTGCAATAGTCAGTCCCATGGCGAGGGACTTTTTGGAGACGCCGGCCATGTCTGCCCCCGCTGAGTCGATATTCTCGAGGGTAGATGACACAGTAACGAAGAAACCAATTGCTCCCGATAGCAGTTAATTTTGACGATTCTTAGACATCGAGGCCTTGTTTCCGACGAGGTGGCAGCATTATCAGACGAAGAGCGAGTTTGTCATTGGCTCAAAACCACATGAGGAAGACAGATGTGAAGTGCCAATATATATAACCTGGACAATGGAGAACACGAAGTGAATGATGACCTTACTGAAGTACATGCATGATCTTCTCTATTGTCAAATCGTTTTGTGGGATTATATCGTTCGAAGCGATGCCATTAAGCTAGTAGTAATTAGGTATAATTATCTTTAGCTACTACTCATGACTTACTAATTATATCACGAAAAGTAGAGTCATACCGTTCTACTACTAAAAATAGTAATTACTATCATTATTCTCAACACTGCTCTTACTACCCAGACTAAAGTCAAAGTACATTCCCCATCAATACTGCCGCAACAAGAGCTACCTTCAAACTGGTGTCACTATCCGTGGCTGAAGAGCATCTCTGTAGGTTATTTTAATCGGACGGGCCCCCTCACAATCACTTTTGTACGCAACCAGATTGTCTCCACAAAGCTGGAAGTTCACATCTCCCTCATATGCCAAGCTGCGGTTCCATTGTGTGCCTTCGATTTTTGTTACAGAGAATCCCAATTGTGGCGTGTCGCTGCCAGCAAGATGTCCTTTGTCGGTGAATCCCAAATACCTCCCTTGCCTATACGCCTTCATGGACCCTTCGACGTCGAATTTGAAATAAAATCTGTCGTTACTGGTCACGACCTTGTCGTTTTCGAGTCGCAAGAGCTGGTACGTGGGTTGGTTGTCGATTTGGGTAATGAACATTGTTCCGGGCCGAATGATGTTGGCAGCAATTGCCAACGTGAGCAATGGGAATATCGTCAAGAGATTCATGAGTTTTAGCGATCAGAGTTTGAAAAAGCGGCTTTTTCGACTAAAGAGAGTGGAAAAGGGAGGAAGATCTCTGTAATTTATAGAATCGAACGGTGGCCGATGCTCTTCTTTTGTGCTAAGCTGGCCAGATTGAAAGCCCGGCGAAACTTGAAAACCTGGAATAATGTTGAAATTGAGATTGAGATTGGTGTATTTTCTTGGCCCACATTGATCTTCATAAAGATGTGCGGCCAAGCGTGAGCCGTGGTTTCGGCCAGCGGTATGATCAAATTTGATTTCAGCTAAAGACTGAGTGTCAGCTAGAAACTGAGTGTCAGCTAGAAACTGAGTGTTGACAAAATATCGTTTCTGGGTTTTGTAGAATTGAATGAATAGCACTGGGCTCCACCGTTTTGATTACCAAATCACAGCTGCGGCCAGCTATTTTGCACCCAATATTTTGGCAGCGTAAATTATAAAGACCCGTCTCGAACAAGTTTCAGTTGCGAAATGTCGGCCACTTCACGGCTAAATAGTTGAAAGATGCGGGGAAATTGATGATTCCTCAACCGAATTTTTCCCCGTCGCAATCCGACCTACATTCCAAATCAGATATTCTGATGCAGAGCCGTCCCCACTGGCGCATAGCCATCCCATATTTAGCTTCTAAATCTCTACACTGTCTGTTCCCAAAACTCATATTCTATAAATTATCTATAATGCTATTCCCATATTAAACCTTCTGCAAGTACTCCTCGTTCGCGTAGTGGTACTCCGATACCTGCACCTTGAACATATCCGTGTCCTTGTTGTAGTCAAGGATCTTGAAGGACGTCATGTCGTCAACAACAATATCTGCACCTGCATCTCTGACCTTCTTGGGGTCGTATGTGGAGCAGATTCCGATGATCATGGCGCCGGCATCCTTGCCTGCAGTGATACCAGCAGGAGCGTCTTCGAAAACGGCAATTTTCTTAGATTCATCGCCGTAGCCCAAAGAGGTTCTGGCGTTTTGGTAGCCCATTGGGTGGGGCTTACCTTTGGTGACCTTCTCGGCAGTGATGAACGTATCTGGTCTTTGGATATTCATCAACTTCAACCACTTCGTGGCCAAAGGCAAAGTACCGGAGGTGACAATGGCCCATCTTTGCAAACCGTTCTCGGTTTGATTCTTGGAAAATTCGTCAAAAGACTTGACAAGCTCGACGGCTCCTGGAATGGGCTTGGCGTGGTGGCCAAAAGTGTCTGGGATAGCACCCTCCCATTCAGTAACTTGCTCAACAATGGCATCCTCAGGAGACCACTTGGCGATGACATCGAAGGTCCTGCACCCATGCGACGTTCTTATGATCTCCTCGGGCTTAACGTGGGGTCTAGTTTTTCCGAAATCTCTCCAGAACTCGGAAATGGCACCGGTGGAGTTGACCAAGGTACCGTCGCAGTCAAAGAGAGCGGCGTGGATTTCAAAAACGGCTGGTTGTTTCTCGATCGTCATGATGTGTGTAGATTAGAATGTGTTAATAAGAGTGAATTGTAATGGCCTTTCAATCTTTGGGATCCAAACTGGGCAATTGCATCCTTATATACATTTGCTTTATTAGCAGTTCGGTGCTTTTTCTCAATACATGCACGCTTCGGGCTTGTGCATTGTTTGGTCTCACGATGCTTTTTCGCGCACGTTCAGGCTCGGGCTTAGCCTGTGTGTCCTGCAGAATGGCACACTGAGCCAAGCTTGCTCGTTTCTTTTTCTTGCTTTCACCTCTTCGCAAGCGTATGCTCTTGTGAAACCGCATATGAGATCGGCTCACTATTCAATCGCGCAGTGCCATGTTTTAATCGCTCGAGATACTGAAATTTATAGGTTTCAATTGAGAAATCCTTGGATACTCTGCCGAGTCTGAGTTTATCCGGTGCTTCCGCATCTCCGCTCGGGGGCTCCTGATTGTCTAGTGCATACGTCATAATGACGTTGGCAGTTTGAGAATTTGCCCAAGGGATAAGGAAAACGTCATGAGATGCAGTCCTCTCAAATCTAGATTGCCCAACAACAACGCGAAAGCTGAAAAAGCACCGCGCATGCAGGACATTCCAGTGAATTCATCGCACCACAGGAGCCGGCCTGCACACAGCACCATTTATCACCCGAGATAACGGACGTTCGCTATCAAACGGCGAGAATGATGTAATGTTGCGCGCCGCGCCAATGTTTTTTCCGCTCTTTGTAATGGGTATTGGATAGACCTAAGGCACGTGCTGTTTCGGCGGTGGTGTCAGGATTTAGACAGTTCTTGGCGTTCGGCGAAGGATTATGTGACACAATTTCTTCGGAGTGCCGATCATCAAATTTGCGGGTGAAGTTTCTCTGAAAAGCGGGGAAATCCATGGGTGACTCCTTTAATAGTGCTCAGTAAGGGTGTTGGTTTCACGCGTGCCGATAAATTGGAAATCACCAAAAGCGCAATTGGTCCAATTATGGATTAAACTTTTGACGTTTTTAATCCCGAGGAATGTATGCAGCGTGTATACAAAGTATCGTATACCATGTAATCAGTGTAGACAATAGGCCTCATATAGCTGAGATTTCTGGATCAAGCTCCGTGAGCGTTCAGCAGAACGAGTGCCACCGGTGTAGCTCGTTTCGCATCCAGTATCAGAGATATGCGGATGTGAGACAATCGTCGAACTTCCGTCGCATCCCTTTATCTTCTGGAGTATATGTAGATGACTTCAGATTCGAAGGAGAGTATCACATGACTCTTGTAGAATGGCTTCAGGTGATACGACAATTGTCTTGTGAATTGTGCTTGGCTGTGTCGCGAGTAATTAGCATAATTACTGTTGTTCATGTTTAGGAACCAGAACGACAATTGTGGCTCAAGTGTTGTGGAAACTCTTCCAGGGTGATGTTTCCTCTTAAGGAAGAAAAGTTCCGTAATTGAGAACTTGATTCTATGTGGAACTGCCTGAACTCATTTCTCGCTAGTGTCATATCAGGTTCTGAACTACCTAAATCTTGAACATTGTAGTCTCAATTGTTATGAAGTGGTGCTGTGAAAGTATACTGCGACGCCCTCGTTCGAGAATCTGCACCTCTTCGAACATCTTGCAAAAGGAGTCTTTTCATGGAGAAGACTGAGAAGATTTCAAACGCTCTCAGTGGCAGAAATGATAGTTACTCGTAGAGCTCGTTATAATATGATTTCCGGAAACTTTTCTTCAATGTCTTTTTAGGCCATCTGTTTAGTCCTACAGTGGCGTATATTGCGTAACACAGACTTATACCTACGTCCACTTGTGAATCATAAGAGTGAACTGTCTGCATAGACAGTCCGAATAAGTCTTCCCATAACCTGTTGAGTGATAAGGTCAGACGGCATAGAGGCATCGTAAGGAGCAAAGTCCGGTTCTGCATGCATCTCTATATATGTCTGATCCTTTAGGGGATGGATCAGGAATTAATCCTATAAGGACGGTCAATAGACAGGGTAGAAGAGATCCCCATGTCTGTTGGGTTCCTAGAAGTAGGATTGGAAGGAGTTGGGGTACTCCAGAGACATTCTAGATGACTCCAAACACGGAGTAATCAGCGGAACATTTTTCCATGCAGTATACTCGTACCAATTCTTGTCGCTTAGTAGGGGTACCGGGCGTACATTGGCGGGTTATCGCTTGCTGTCCATGATGCTTATAGGGTCAGAATTGCTTGTGCGAGCACTACTGAGGTATCCAATGTTGTCCCTGAAGGAGCGGCCAGCTTGCGGTGCTGCTGCTGGCTTACCATTGGCTGCTACTGTCTTACCATTGGCTGCTGAGGTGGAATTATATTTTCGTTGAGGAAAGACGTTTTCGGTTTTGCTTTCGCTTGTGCGCTGGGAGTTGCTTTGAGCGGCGCCTGTCAATCGAACGCTTTTGTTTGTAATTGAATCCACGTTTAATACCTGATATGGGTCTCTTTTGTGATGGCAAATAGTTCTTCGGTATTATCAGGCTTGGGAAAGTGCTGTAGGTGCAAGGGAATTGGTGTCGTAGGTCCAGCTGAACGATTTGGTGCCTTGCTAGCGTATCAGGTAAACGTGTGATCGCTGTATAGATGTGCAGTTTCCTCTATAGCACTTCAAATCATGAAACCTTAGATGAGGTTTCTCCCTAGCTTGAACGATCTACACTAAAGGCCACAATTAAACAGTGAGTCCTGAAAGAATGGTACGGGAGCTACAGAGAATAGCACCTTTGTTACGAAATCTGTACTTCGAGGTGCAACGGCTTTCATGGTACATGTGCGGTATGAGTCCAGTA
>JAKTWD010000193.1:0-13974 GCA_030581935.1 Metschnikowia corniflorae | reverse complement strand
GATGGGCCTAGACCGCGAGGACAGAGGGGAACTCTGAGGGGGCGCCTCCTGGCGGCTAGCTCCTGAAATGTTCTGTGAATGACCCCTGGCGGCTAATCCGGCATTTGTATTATTTCCGCCATCTATATTTTTTGGATTTTCTCGTGTTGCAGCGGCAGAGCCACTCTGTAGATTATTCTCACTTTTCTGTAGAGTAGTGGCAGAATGACTGGCGGCAACATCGCTGTTTTTGGCGTTCGACACGCTTTTCGGCTCGCTCTGCAACGCCGGAGTTAGCAGGGGCTCAGCCTCGGTCGTCGAAGTAGACGCCTGCTCCATTTATATATCAAAAAATGTGAGAAAATAGACACCTAATTGTGTGCTCAAACGGCCCTAGGCACGTGAAGGACAGGCACAAGAACCCGAAGTAAGGTATAATGGTATGTGTGAAAACCGGAGTATAATCCTCAAAATATCCGCAGTTTAAAGCAAAACACCACGTGCTCGTGATTTCAAAATTCGTGTACACGATGTCCGCTTTCGCTTATATCGTGGCGATACGACAAATCTTATCAGTCTAGGGCAGTGGGTGGAAGTGCGAGACAGCCCGGGCCGAGTGCAGGCGTAGATCTCAATATAGGCCAGTCTGTGAAACGAGGCTATAGAGGTTGAGCAAATCCGTGGACACAGAGTTTTTTTTGGAATTTTTTTAGTGAATGTCATTTTTCACAGAGACCTCACTTGATTCTGTTTTTCAAATTCTAAAAGTATCAATAAAGTCGAGAGAAAAATGGGGGTGTAAAGGCGGCGGGCTCATCGGAGATTCGGCGAATGGGGCCGCGGCAAACGGTCATGGCGCCAGATTCGCAGACGGCCCCAGGCCAACTGGTCCTATTCGAAGAGGCAGGTCGAGTGCGCTGTTGCTTTTCCACACGGGCCTATGCTTGAGTGGTGGTTTGGAAAATGAGGATTTTTTCTGAAATTTTGGTGATTGGAGTGGGGTCAATCTTTGGTTGTTTTTCATTGACTGTATTTCGGAATCTTTTGGCGGAATCTTCGATATTGCCGTGGCTAATAGTCTACTGGCTTACTTTCTGGTTGCCTCGTTAATCAGTAGGCGTTGCGCGGAATAGATAAATCCAATTTGAACTTGACCCATAGCCAACAGAAAGAAATCTTCTGCTGGCTCGGAGGTAAAAAACTCATCCATCTTTTCGAAGAAGGGGCTTTTTAGATGTGACTTTTTTCAATAATGCGTCTTGTTATTTTGAATGCTTTGGTGAGAATAAGTCCCAGCTAGGCCAGACATAGGATTCCCAATTTGTATCAGCACGGCCCAAGCAATGAGATAGATATTGAAAACGTGGTGATACTCCCGTCTTCGTTTCACTACGGGTGTGCACGGCTGAGCCATTGTCAGCAAAATCTAGACCTTTGCCTCAGAGATGGTAGACCATTATTGGTATACGTGGCGAACTCGACTGCAATTATCTAAAAATGGTTAATGTGATGTTTTTAGAAAGTGAGGAGAACAGACATAGACCAGTTAGTGGTAGCGCAGCTACATCTGGTCCGTACACCGCTAAGTTTGTGAATACATTCGTGGACTCAAAGAGAGTTTCTGAAGGAGTGTTAATCACATATGTTCTGCTCATAAGTCGAACTTCAGATCAGACGTATGACGCGTGTCGGGTCTGTATGACTCGGCATGTGGGTGACTCGGCGGACAACTGGATATGGTATGTGCCAATTTTACAGCAATATGGAGAGAAACATCATTGTTTTTTTAAAAGAAACATCATATTACGGGAAAAATCATTGGACTAAGTCCGCCGACAAAAAAAACTATATCGCTATAGAAAAAACCATAATATGTCGTAACCATATTTCAGGTGTGTATACTCACTCGGAGATTTCACTCAGAATTTAATCTGCCAAAACCCCCTGCCCAAAATATGATCAACTTCTCATTCATCTTACCTTAGATGTTCAAATGTCATCGACCCATCGGATTAGTCCGATGGAGTGCTTGAGATAATAGTTTATCCAGTAAGGGAACAAGAACCACGCCGTCCTTTTCTTCCCTGCACCGAACCGAATAGACCCGCTTAATGACTTAAACAAACCAGTTAAGACTTTTCAAATTTTCATACGTGACGTCTTGAGGAGCTAGCATCTCTCGTAAATGCATTGGTTTTGTGAATCCAATTTCGTGCCACCAGTAGTTGGTGATCCCACACTCGTTGTAGAGGTGTCTCAACAAATGGACTGACTCGACACTCAAGAGGCATAAGTGGCAGCGGAACTGCGGTATTTCATCCGTACTTGTGAAATGTAATGGCAAATATGAGCCGAAATTGAACAAGTGGAGGGCTGTGAAATCATTCCAAGCCAACCATTCATGTTTGTGTAGTTTTTTCCAGAACTTTTTCCATCGTCCCGAACGGCTAGCTTCAAAGCAAATCTGTAGGAGTTTTTTTGGTTTAATTGGGGAAAGTTTCAACTGCTTTGACTTGCCTAACAGCTTGAACATGACCCCTCGACTAGCCGTTAGCTTCTCCTGCGTGATGGTAAACGGGCCCGGCTTCTTTTCTATTGAAATTGCTGTCTTTTGAGCTGCTCTGATGTTAATCTCAGGTTTAAATGGGAGCTGGCCGGAGTGTCGAAGAAACGCGTACGGCTCACCACGTTGATCCAGGCTTTTATGTATAATATCTCATTTGACGTACAGGTCCATGCAAGGTTTTTAAAAAAGCGCCCTGAGCGGTCAAACAAGATATCTGCCCAGCCCACAACACCTATATTGCTAGCATCCTTTGTGGGATCCTTGTCGAGAGTTCTTCTCATATGGACAAAAATTCTCATTTTGTTTTTTGTGTACCAGTCTGATCGGTCGCTTAAGACACAAACAAGCACCGCAGCCCGATGGCCTTGTACCTGCACTTCCATCTCCATGACTCCAAAACCTTCTTTCTGGGGTCTAGCGTATAACTTGTCTCGTCCCACACCGCGGAATACTCGACTAATTGCTCTGTCCATTTTCGTTACCTCCTCAGGTTTCATACATTGCACCAAATCTTTGTAAACTGTTTTGGAGCTCACAAATATCACCGTTCCTTTCGCTCGAGTTATGAGATCTAGATCAGCATACCCTCTTTGAAATGTTATAGATGGCAAATTGTCGATAAGGCCTTTTCAATCAACGCCTTTATTGGAATACCCAAGTATTTGGTCTCGAGATTTCAAATCGAAGACTGCGGGAATGGTAGGATGTGTTGGTCAAATCCTTCATAATTCAGACTAAAGTTTAGATTTAGAAGAACTGATCTTGCTGTTGCTCATTGTTTCAAAATCAGCAATAATGCTGACTGTTTTCGCATAATCCAGTGCGTGGCCAAGGTAAATGTTCACATCGTCCGCGAATGCATGATACTTCATTGTTTGGAGTAGCGCGTTTTCGTATACCACTGGTATTCCTAGAAGTTTATCTAGGTGTATAAGAAATGGCCCCAACGCTAGGTTAAATAGAAGTGGGCTTAAAAGATTTCCTTGCCGGGTTCCACATCTGAAAGGAAAGGGAACACCATGACAATTGTTCATGATAAATTGAGCCTCTTGGTCCGTCAATATCAGCATTAAAAAACGCGTCATTGCCGGTTCAATGCCCATCTTCCGTAAAACTGCTGCCATATATTGGTGAGATATGCGATCAAAGGCCTTTGTAAAGTCCGCCAAAAAAATTGCCTGAAAGTCCGAGCCTCCATGCTTCCCTCGGTAATCGGTAATGAGCTTTTCCACACGGGCCTATGCTTGACTTGTGGGTTGGAAAATGGAATTTTTCTGAAATTTTGGTGATTGGAGTGGGGTCAATCTTTGGTTGTTTTTCATTGACTGTATTTCGGAATCTTTTGGCGGAATAATCTTTTGGCGGATCTTCGATATTGTCGTGGCTAATAGTCTATTGGCTTCCTTTGGTTGCCTCGTTAATCTGTAGACGTTGCGCGAAATAGATAGATCCAATTTGAACTTGACCGATAGCCAACAGAAAGAAATCTTCCGCTGGCTCGGAGGTAGAGAGCTCATCCATATTTTCGAAGAAAAGGCTCTTTAGATGTGAGTTTTGTTAATAGTTCGTCTTGTGTTTTTGAATGTTTTGGGGAGAACAAGCAACAAGCCCCAGCTAGGCCAGACATAGGATTCCCAATTTGTATCAACACGGCCCAAACAATGAGATAGATATTGGAAACGTGGTGATCAGTGTTGCGCGTTACGCCAAAATTACGCCAGAATTACGATTTATGAAATTCGAGACCAGCGTAATTTCTACCATTTCTCAAATTACGTTTTGGGGGGCCATCGTAATCACCATCGTAATCGTAAATCGTAACTTTAGCGTAATTTTAGCGTAAATTGTTCATAATCTTACCGCAACAAATTCAGATTTAAAACATGGAAACTCGCTACCGAAAATTGATGAATATTACGGTACCATATTCTTCATTAGTATGAGACAGTGATTAGCTAAGTTACTCTCAATTGTGGGCAATCTCTCCACTTAACACTTTGAAAGTGTGTTGATATTGAGGATTTATGTATTTACTTACTTCGATACTGTGTTCGTAGAGATCTGAGCGGAACGAATTTTGGTTTTGTCAAATTGAGTGCTGTGTGAAGAAATGAGCTGTTTCTTGCCCAAATAGAGCTGCTCGAAAATAGCGAATCTATCCGATCATCAAGAATGCATGTACTCAATTGATCTCGACACCTCACAAGCGTCGACTTCCATCTCATATCATCATTGTCCTTGATCTCTCTCGCGACCTGGTCGCAAATCTCCACGTCATCTTCAGTTTTCTCATCATCAGTTCCACTCCCAGGTCAAAGTCATCTGGCCTTCTTTTCCTCACCTTGTCGTTGACCATTGCCATCATTTTGGTTGTGGCTGGTATAAATTTATTTCTCTTCTTTGTGATCATATCGCCGCGTTTTGAAAAAAAGGATTCTACCGGCGCTGACATAGCTGGAATAGCCAAAATGTCTTTTGCAAGCTGATAAAGTATAGTTGGTAGGTTGAGTTCTGAGTGAAATCCCCGGGTGGGCACTCACGCCTGTAATGTGGTTACGACACATTATGTGTTTTTTCTATAGCAATATACTTTTTTGTCGACGGACTTAATCCAAAGTCTTTTTTTCCGTAATATGATGCTTCTTTTTTTTCTTTCTTTAAATGAAACTCTTTGACGTGCATATACCTTATAGACACAGCTAATTTAAAAATCGTCTATTGTGGCTGCAACTCTTCATAAAGATCACCAACAAGCCGCTACACCTGTGGGACTGCTGCGCCTCTGCATGTGGGACAAGCTCGAAAGTGACACAGCTCAAACGCTGATCATCTTCTGAAAAGCAGTAAATCGAAGATTGAACTGTTGTGTGCCTGGTGGTCCCAGAACGCGGCGTCAGGGATGATTGACCGTGTTGGCTGGTCAAAGATGAGGCAAGATGGAATGAATAGTCGACATCAGCCCATCACGGATTAGCTAAATTTCACGAATGATCTCGTTCTACACCATCCCAAGCTCAAACTCGTAGACGACGGCGATATTGAGACCGCTCTTTGCAGCGATATGACTAAATCCCAAATGGAGAGGTGCAGCTTTTTCATCTGAAGCTGCACATTTCCAGTCTGTAAGCAAAGCTGCAGGGCTCATACACGATTCTCGTGTTGGACGTGTATGCAATATCACATCCACAGGTAAACCATTTATAAGAATGTTTCCTCGGCGCCAAAATGCTAAGATAACTCTCGAGAGTGACTCAAATCCCGTACATTTATAATCTGTATGCAGTTTATTTTCTCTGGATATTTGGAATATTTTGAGTTGTGGCACTTTAGAGGGCGGCCAAACCCGTGAGTCAACCGAACCATGGCTTCTCACTTATCTCTTGCATTTGAAAAGAAGCTTTAAATGCGGGTACGAGCTCTTTTTTTGTTCCCTAGAAGCTTCAATTTGCGAGTTTTGTAGATATAATAAGTCCAGGATCTTCGGAGTGCCTCTCTCTCGAAAATTGAAAAACGAGATCTATACCTGATACAAACTCACGAAAGAAGACACGCTCATGTGGCGGTGGTTGGAAGTCTTCCTTGCTATCACGAGCATTCTCTGCCTGTTCTTCTACCATGTAATTCTCCAATAAATCGTAAAAGATATCAAAAGTCCGGCCTAAAACGCTTTCTTCAGGGAGATTCACAAACGTTGCTCCAGACATCGGGACACGAATGATGTTTGTATCATGAAGCCGAGCAATTAGCTCGTGATTCTTTCGTAACGCTTACTAAACACTCGCCTGATTGATGATCCGTATTTGCAGGTGGACAAGAATCTTCAACATCTTCACCAAGTGTATCTGCTTTGCGAAAGCAGTTGATGAACGCGTCCACTTTGAGGTTCTGCCATGAGTGGTTGCTCTAATAAATCGCTTTCAGTAATGTCATCGTTTTTCTGTGGTTACGACCAAGACTTGTTTCTTCGTGAATAAACCCCAGCCATAACTCTTTGTAGTGAGCCGTGAAAGCACTTCTGATACCTTGGTCCAATGGCTGCAATTTTAAAGTCGAGTTTCGGGAAAAAAACCGCCGTATACTGGAGTGCTTGTGTCGCTCTAATATTTCCACGGCTGCCTTGTGTCCACTAAAATTGTCGAATACCTCTCCCTCTCATCTGATAATCTGGGTATAAGCTCTTACAAGAGTATTCCGGGAAAAGAAATCGATATTCCAAAGAGTCCAGGTTTTGGCCCTTAACCATGTAAAAATGTTCCAAAATCGCTTTAATTTCGAAAATCGCCCAGAATATTCTAATGTTCCCGAGATATTCTTATAAAGAGTATTCTCATAGTCAGGTTCACCTGTACATAGGTATGACTGAAGAATCTCTAGAGCCCAACGAATGGTGAAGAGAGATTGTCGAGGAACAGGTACTTTGCGGTTTGCTGAGGAAGCTGCAAAGATCACCGTCTCGGAACGAAACAACGAGTTAGTAGTGAAAACCATCGTGGATGATGCTGTTTCTTATGCTCCATTCCTCATGGCGTTTGACCATATTGAGGATTTGATTTGAAATTCCATTTACACTTTGCTTAGCCAGCATTGTCGTGATGAGAAGAATATAACAGCCCTCCAAAGCAAGTCCGATTTGCATGGTATGAAAGGGCAGTCTATCGCCAAAGTGCGTGCATTTGTGCTAAATCTTGAAAAGGAGAACACCTCACCCAGGAAGATCAGCCAAAGGCCAAGGCAGTGAGTGACAAAAGTCTGAGTCATCCAACAGCCCTGCGAACCCTACAGAGTGCAGCAGACCTGATGACGACGGTCAAAACTATAATCGTCGTGGCAGCACCGACAATCGTGGCAGCACCGACAATCGTGGCAGCACCGACAATCGTGGCAGCACCGACAATCGTGTCAGCAACCGTGGACATAATGGACGCAATCAAAACAGTCGCTCGCAAAACAGTCCAAAAAATGATCGGAACGATGGCCCACATAGGGAGAACAAGGAGAAACCGGCTCCCGCGGCATCTTCGGATCGGCCAGCGCAGAACTTCTCCGTTCAGAAAGTCAAAGATGCCTTAACCCCGAGCGTATCTCAATCAGCTAGCTTAAAGCTGGGTATTGATAGTGACGTCCCTAGATGAGGACGAGTCAATTGAGCAAGGTGATCATACTCAGTGTACATTCGTGTGGGACACTGGCATTTCCGCATATATCACTTGTGACCAGACTATTTTAAGGGATGCCAAATCATGGGCTCGTCGCTTCAAGACTTCGACATCGATGCTCGAAAATAGATTCTCCTGTTTTGATTACATCCGGGAATCCCCAAAGAGAAAACGGCTCGTTTCCGCTCTATTTGCATATCCTCGCTAAGTGGACGAAAAGGCTCTTGTATGTATCCACATACCGAGGTTTCACTGTATTGCATAATTTCAAATACTCCCTTCATCTTCTATGTCCATTAGTGGCACACGCTTGATAAATATTCAATCATCAGGCCTCCATGGAAAAGGTGCCTTGATGTCCATTGAACCACCTCAGTGTACACAGGCTAATTGGATACTCCTCATCTGTGCTCTGATCCTACTGTGCTATAGACTATAATCAGATCAAAAGATACCAAATCATCCAGCCCAGTCACCCTTTGCTGTCAGATTGTGACAGCTTTCCAAAATCAAAACCCTGGCCCTAGCAGTCTCCTGCTGAGCCTCAAATAACGGGAGTAAGTTTGCATATGTTTTCGGCAAATGTATATATATGTCATTGGTAAATTCCAACGAGCCCTTCACATTTTGTAAACGTTCTCGAAAATGTGGAATTTTCGAGTTCGGAAGGCCCCTCGAGCCGAATAACGCCAAGAGTCTCATGTTGATATGGAGAACCGCACGGATTAGATGATGGGCCAACACACTGGATTGGTGTGATTTGAGCAACTCAACAGTAAGGCGCATCGAATCAAACAAATACCTCACAAATGATGACTGTTGCCTCATTTTGACTGACGGGACGACGCGATCTGCCCACGTGAACATTCGTGAATATTCACGTGCGATGATTTCTTCCATAGACTCGAACCGTTCGTAATCCAAGCCATCCTCGCTTATGAACGATAGCAAAAAGTTGAAGAAATCGTCAAACCCGTCCTCCACCTCCAGTTCAGCCCGCTTGCTGAAAATCTGCCTGTAAATTACTGTTAGATCATGTGGGTGTCCAGTGGTTGTGTTCTCGTATATTGAACTGTTTGTTCTTACCGAGTAAGTTGCTCCGGAGTTTTTGTTGGCCGCACATGGTGGGAAGAAGGACGCAATAGTCACAAAAATGACAGATGAGGAAATCATGGGTGGATGCATTGTCAGTGATTTCCTGGGTTAAAGCGAGATCCAACGTTTGATACGATTGAGGGACAGGCACGTGAGGATTATATGGATTGACGTGGCTCATCCGTCACAATTTTCACAATCAGGCTTTCATCAAGTCACGGCAGTTTCAGTTCGCATAATTCAGGAAAATGCCTAGGTATCATCTTTGCTGTAGGTCGTTTGATCATGCAAATAAGGAATGATTCAGCTCGTCAGAATAGTTACTGCAAAGTGAAGATGGACACGCCAGTCCCCGAGATTCTAGGCGAGGAAACTGGGAGAAACGCCTTTTCTTCAATTATTCCTTGCTCAATCTGCGATTTTTCCGTCTGAGATATTCAAAGTATTTTGGAATTGCAGTCGACTCGATGGACAGTGCCTTTCGTCTACCTCCTGGTTATTTTATGAGGCACAACAAAAGATCACTCGACGCGGAAAGCCAAAAGCTTTACACTATGAACAATTCCTGGAAGTATAAACGAATATCCTGAGATCTGTAAACCTTGCTTGCGCTTGCTCTCGTCTACCAGGACGGAAAGATTTCCAAATTAGAGTGGCGCAGGTAAATATTCCGGTCTCAATGAATCGTAATTTTGTGAAGCGGCGGCTTCGAGTGAGACACAGTCTCTCAAAGATTACAGTGTAGTGCCTCTGACCACTCACCGGCGCGACCACTCACCGGTTCTCACAAATTACTATGAACATATACCACGTGGTCCTCCACCAAATAGTATTAAATGTACAAAAATATCATTCATCAAGAAGCCAAAATTATTCGGCCTTCTCAGAAAAGGGAAGAGACGGTTCAGCATAGCTCATTGACTTGGTACGTCGATTCAATATTCCTCCCACTACTCTTCGAATCGCTACGAAGATATGCCCAGCAAGTCGTAATCCATCGCAGAAACCAAAAATGGGCGAAACTGAAAAGGAATCACTCAAGGAATGGTATTTATCAGAATTTGACTGGATATTCTCCTCATCAGGAATCGGGAGTTCATGGGCCTACCAAAGACCCGAAGCGGAAGGAAATCCCCAAACTATCTCGAGAATCGGTTCAATAGCGTGAAAATAACTATTGACAACCCTGGGATTGTTCAAGACGACTTTAACACTTTTGTGAGATCGTATTCGCCATGCGGGCACTAGATTCCGCATACTTCATAACTGCAAGTGAAGCTTGCGATGATGTAGCTATTTTTAAGCCCAGAATCGAGACTGAGTCACTAAAATTGTATGTATAACCGCACAGCTCTGTCCAGTCTGGGGTCGTCTTGCACGAAAAGGGTCACATAAAAGCGCTGTCTTTGACTTTTATTGAAAGAAAGGGCAATCCCAAAGAGAAGATGTATATGTAAGCTACTGATAAATTGGGAAATCCAAAAGTATTTCCAATGAGCTCAGCAGGTCAGAACTCAATTGAGCAAAATGACCGTGCAACGACCCATTTTGGATCGCCGGGCCGCAAACGCCAGAAACGACTGTGGAGAGTGGCTTATATGATATATATAACTTTGATGGGTATTGTTTCAAGCTAATATCTCTGTGCGTATCAGCCGTTCAGTCACATTCTCAGGATTCAATTCTCAAGTGTCTGGATAAATTAATCAGAAATACAGCACGACAGCAAATTCGATTCAATTTGCGGAGAATTGGCGAAGCTCAATAGAGTCCTTCCTTGGTGTGAAACCTCAAAAGCCAGAGGTCTTCCATTAACTCCGATATTTCGAATTGTCTCATGTTTCAAATTCTCAAGAATTATCTGAAGATGCAAAAGCGGCTTTGTCCAATGATGACATAAGTGTCACTAAAACGTTAAAAGGATTGTAGCGGGCTGAATCCCCTATTGTAAAAGTCAATACAGCGAATCTGAGCTTTGATAGTTTTCATGGGATGAGTGGATACTTTTTAAAGTATCGTTTTGAAGTGCTTCGAGAAAGTGAAGGCCTTTATGAAATTTATGTCAGTCACATACTGGGGACAGGAAGACAAGTTCGTCATCCTGGAATCATGTAACTTCTTGAAAAGATCATCTATCATCGTAAAAGCGCAAATTTGAAAGCCCTCGAGTGTTGTAACTTGATGGAGGTGGCAAATTCTGTCCAGAGCTAAATATTGTCGAGAACCGATAGCGGACAAGTACCGCGATAGAATGATGAAAAGCACTTTGAGAAGAGAGTGAAAAGTTCGGGGTATTCATGAAGAGGAGGGGAAGTGGATACGGAGGTGATAAGGATGGGAGTAAGCCACGACGGGAATGTAGCTCCGAGAGTGTTGTAGACCGTACTACAAACTGCATCTTTTCCTTTGATTTAATATTGGATATGGTTAAGCCAGAGGATACTCTGGTGGAGGCTCGCAACGGTTCTGACATGCAAATCGATCGTCGAATCTGAGTATGGGGGCTGCAGACTAATCGAGCCTCCGAGTAGCTGGTTCCTGCCGAACTTTCCCTCAAAATAGCAGAAGCCCATACAGTGCTATTCTCAAATTTTAGATATATAAGAAGCCCTTCTTTTCTTGATGAAGATGGGCATGAATGGGCCATTTTTGGTAAGCCGAACTGGCGAAGCGGGATGAACCAAACGAAAAGTTAAAGTAACAGAATACACGTCCATCAGACACCACAAAAGGTGTTAGTTCATCTAGACAGCCGGAAGGTGGCCCTAGAAGTCGGAGTCCGCCAAGGAGCGTGTAACAACTCACCGGCCGAACGAACTGGCCCAAAAGAGGGTTGGCGCTTAAGCGTGATACTTTAACTGTTTCTCCGGCCGAAATTCGTGGAGTAGGCAGGCGTGGGGTTGCGACGAAGTTTTCTGGGAGAAGAGTCGACCAGTTCCAGACTTGAAGGCGGAGAACTGCAACGTAGATGAAGGTGGAGTCGCCGGCCTTGATCCTGGGAAAAGATTTCATTCTCTTTTTTTAAGGTATCACCCTGGATGGTCTAGCCAGAGATGGGATTCCTAGTTTCCCAATTGTTTCGACTTCCCTGCTCCACACAATGTACGAAATCGGCCATTACGCAATTACGCTTAGTACGCTCTACGCAAACGCACTACGCATGACTCCGAAATCCATTACGCATTACGTACTGCTTTACGCGGGGACCTTTTGGCATTACGGCGAGTTTTGCCTTACGCACGTAAAGTCACGATAAACGTCTTACTAAGGGCAGTGTTGTCTTTTTTTTTTAAGAGAAACATCATATTGCGGAAAAAAATCATTGGAATAAGTCCGCCGACAGAAAAACTATATCGCTATAGAAAAAACCATAATATGTCGTAACCACATTTCAGGTGTGTATACCCACCCGGGGATTTCACTCAGAACTTAATCTGCAAAAACCCCCTGCCCAAAAAATGATCAACTTCTGTTGTCTAATTACAATTGATTTATAGTTTCTAATGAAAGTTTAAAGGCTTGAGGCAAGCTGAGCGGAAAGATGAAATGACCGATAATATCCATTTCCGGGGTGTCCGCGAAATGAAAGGAAAACAAATTTGAGCTGAAGATTACAATAAGTGCGTGTTCTTTGACGCGAGTCAGCCCGATGATGACAATGTCCATGACGGTGAGAGCAAACTTCAATTTCAACAAGAGATTGCGAAAGTCAAGGACTAGATTCGGGAATACTACACACCCTACTGCCTTTCGAATGGCCAAAGATTTTTGTCCATGATGGTAAGGTCCACTCCCTCGGAATCGCTTCTTTCCTAGTAAAGAGCATATTTACGGACAAGCGAAACAGACTTCAACCGCAGACAATCAAGATGTTGGCTATTATTTAGGCAAGAGGCATTATTCAAACGAGGCAATTGCCAACTTTGACTCCCACAGTCGGAAACTGCCAAAAATCTACATCAGGATCATTCAGAACTTCTTTACACCAGCTCCGAGAAACCCATGTGTGGTATGGGCGAGGCGAAGTCTGTTGATACCGTCAACATACCAGACCTGGACGATGGGAGAAAGAAAGCACCCTGAGAGGCGAAACGAGCAACGCTCACTCACAACGCTCACTCACAACGAGCGAGACGACGTGTGCTGAGAAAAGTGATTTGCAGATATAATAGAATCGAGCGCGGTGGAAGATCTTAGAACCAGTCTCACACCAAAGTTAGGAGATATGAGCGAAGCAGAGTCTTTGGATACTTCACGCAATTTGCCAGGTCTTGGCGGTACCGATTTCAACGATGAAGAGTCTTTACACTTGACATATATTCTTTGTGGAGCAAGCTGGAATATTCGATTCCAGGCTCAAGAAAGTTCCATAATCAGATAACGATCGGGGATGCTTCTCTCATTCAAGGAAGGATGACGAGATCTACCGAAGGTGTGTCTTCAATATAAATTTCCAGAATATAACGTAATTCACCCCCCTTCGCACCAAACCCTCACTTGGGTCACCGCCTGCATTTTGTAAAAATATAATATCTTTGACTTCGAATATAAACGCTAAACATACGCTAAAAAATAAAAAAAAATTATTGAGCTTTATTTTGACATGTCTGTCTACGATGCCCTATTGTTCCACAAATTCCACAAGTGGATTTGCGTTTATTATGTGGCTATGAAATTTTATCTTCTGATTCACGGAATTTTCCAAAAAGGGATCAACATTCCCCAGAAAGCTATAATTGCGTTCGTTGAATTCCTCATTAGACAAGTCACTAGCGTCGGTTATACGCTTTTTGGCTTTTTTTGTTCGGCCTGGCATGAGTGACGAGAACATCGCCGAATTGTTTGGCCATTATCGCATATGAATGACCCTGCGAAAGCGCGTAGTTTTTGTCAATAGAGGCTTTCAACGGACCAGCCACATCCCCAGGACAATTTCCTAGTAATTCATAATGTGAGGAAGCGAGGCTCATCAAAAAGTCGTGTTTTGAAGGCGTACTCGAATCATCAGCAAGACTAGAAGATCTACGTGGCGTCAGATGACTTTCTGGAGACATCTCGTTTCTTACCTCGATGTTGATCTTCGATAACACCCGCTGAGGATTTAATGGTATTAAACCGGCAGTTTCGAAGCTGCTCCTGACATTTCGAGCAGTGAAAGCTTCTACCCGAGCAAGTTTG
>JAKTWD010000192.1:0-14009 GCA_030581935.1 Metschnikowia corniflorae | reverse complement strand
CAGAAAGAGCTTCTTGCGGACAAAAATATGCTGAGATGTCGGCATAGAAAATTGTTCATCGTGCTGATTATGCAAATGAAGGCGAGTTGCTATTAGTCTTTGCATTCACGAAACATCATGCTGTGCTTTATCGCCACTGCACCCAAGAGCAGGGCTTCATACCAGCGGAGATAGGCGGATAAGGGCTGCTGGCCAGATTTCGTTGACGAGCAAGAACTGCTGAATCTCCGTAAATGATCAGTATCCGGCAGAAGAGAGCGGAACCGGGCATATCACGGAGACGGGGGTGGCAAAACGGGCATAGCTCGAACGGTTTTGCGCTTCCGTGCATAACGAAGTTCCCATTGGGCATAATTGCTTACGAAAGCTGATAATGGCACAAGGCCAGAACAAAGCCCTCCACAGCCCCCGGAAGGATGGAGCTTTGGACAAATCCGACGAACAATGCCCGATGAATAATTCGTCTTGGCATTGTAGGAGCCCGAACCCCCTCATAGTATGCTACAAATTTTGTGGGGAAGTCGGGCCCCGCAAAGATACCTCTATCAGAAACTCCAGGTCGGTTCAACTGGACCCGGAACCCGTAAATGCCGGCGGCCGGCATTATGAGAAAACCCAAAAAGAAAGAAAAAAGTCCGAAGAAAGTCCGAAAACGTTCGAAAAAAATTACTATGCTTCCATTGACAATTAACGAAGCGCGCTCAACGAAACCATTGAGGAGCGGCCCCTCAGCTCGAGCCAAGACTATCCTGCGAGACGAATCTCGCAATTGCCCCCGTAGAGTTTCTCCATGAGGAGATTTTACTTGCTCGTTCCCAAACGCAGCAGGTACCCCATGCGTAATCTAACATTTACCCAGATTCACGCCTGTACGGTTTTGCAATCGAGATCTACCGCCCAGTTCCCTTTGAATGTATGTCACTATAACTTCTGGTGACGCGGATCCTCTGACCAGATGATTGCACCCCATGAACTAAAATTTGAAAGTGCCGAAAACAACAATTTTGGGATAGTCTGCACTCCCTCCAAGAAAATCAAGAATAATTTTCCCGGGAGTAGAGATTGGGGTGGTTGCAATCGTGCGACCCCGGATGTCGCGCGCCTTGGTACTGTGTGCACCACCAGGGTATGTTGTGTGCACCCCAGGGTACGTTGTGTGCACTCCCAAGCTACGTTGTGTGCACCCCCAGGGTACGTTGTGTACACCCCCAGGGTACGTTGTGTGCACTCTGGCTACCCGCGCACCAGGCGCTTGTCGTGTTTTGCTCATGGCGCGCTCATCGCTTACCTCTTCTCTTTTCCTCTTCACATATTTTAACACCCATCCGGAATACCAGCGACACCAACAGTACCCCCATTTGGTTTAGCACAAATGGCCGGATGCAGATGAATTAAAGTTGATCCAGCTTTATATAATCCGGAGGAGATGTATTTCTATCGCTCTCTCGGTTCGCTTGCTGGGTACATCATCTTCACCAATGAAGTTCCTGTAGACTGTAATGTAATATGTGTACACGGCTAGCCAAAGAATAGAGTCTGAGTCCAGCTAAAGAAATAGAGCCTGAGCCCAGTGCTTTGCCAGAATGATCACTTGTTGGCTTGCTTACACGGTATTTTGCATGATCCAGTGCGTCAGCACCCTAGTTGTGCCCGGACTCAAGCGTAAAGATCATAGCGCTAAGCAACTACATGCAACACGAAAACAGACATGTATCTCGTCACGGGTGCGCTGAAATAGTGCTGGCTTTTGTTTACGTCTCTGCCTTGGCATAATCTGTTTTGCGTGTGTCCCGCCACTCTTTGGCCAGATCTAGTCGTTGTGCTCAGTCCCACGCGTTAGCCTTGGCAAGCATTTCTGCATGAAGTTTTGATACTTCATCACGGAGTTGTCACGTTGCAATGGCTCTCTCGTTGCAGATACGAGAATACCGCGACGCGTTTACCCGGATAAACACACCGTAATTTCCCGAAAAGTTAATCCGCTAAACGAGACATCCTGCGAAACGACACAATATCCTTGGCTGCGCATGAACGCGCTCGGGTAAATGTCGTGTTTGTGTGTGAGTATTGACTGTGATTTACGAGTCTAGATTATTGGGACGATTAAAAGTGGTCGTCTCGAGAACACATTGGGCTGGTTGCGTCCAAATCGAACATAAATTGACCGATTCCGTCGTATTTACCCCTAATCGTGGGTTTGATGGCTGCAAGTGGCGCTTTGTGCATACCACCATGGTTGGTTTTGAGATTTTGCTGGGTGCGTCTGAGCCAATCAGCAAAGGTGCAACCACATAATCGTGACGACAGCCTAACATCGTTAATTGCTCCGTAACGGGAGATTGAGCAAGAGAAAATGATAGGGAGGAAAGAATGGCGAAATTGACGAAAAGGATAGGCAAGAGAAAGTAGAGGAATTGACGGATTGGAATTGAGAGACAAACGGGAGCACGAAGTAAAGACTGCCGCAAAACTTCCATTTGAAACCCACCAATTATCTCCAGCTACGTAGGCCTGATCTAGCCTTTTGAGTGGTCGCTTCTTGCGGCTCTATTATGACTCTGTGTTTGTGATCTCCGGATACCATTCGAAAATTTCGACAATCCCACAGATTTTCTCAGTGTGACTCTAGGAGTTTATGGATAGTATGAACCAGAAGTTAATACAAGAACCCTAGGGTTCCGATGATAATATTGAAATCGCGACACACGACTTAGGCAGTGATGTACAAACCAGCGTATTTACGGGAGTTGTCCGATTTTGGTACGGAATATGCGCAGATTCGATGCGTAATCGTACCGTACGCCAAATTCGCCAGCGTACAACCGGCGTATGCTTTGTACCAGTGTTGAGAATAATAATAGTAATTACTACTTTTAGTAGTAATTATAGGTATAATTATACTTTTCGTGATAGAATTAGTGAGTAGTAACTATTAATTTAGTATAATTATATATAATTATACCTAATTACTACTATGTTTATAGGCATCGCTTTGAGCGTCTAAAACCCGCAGTGAGTACTTCTAATAAAGCAGGTTTCTGAATATACGTATATACTTAAATAATGTCATCATCCATTCCATCTTCCTCATTGTCCGAGGGGACATATATTGGCGCTTCACATCTGTCTACCTCATGTGGTGTTTCGTCAATGACAAAATCGCTCTCCTCGTCAAATAATGCTGTCGCCTCGTCGGAGATAAGGCCGCGATGTCTGAGAATCGTTACAATTTTAGTTGTGATCGGGAGTAAACAATTGTGTTTGTTCGTTATCGTGTCATTAACCCTCGAGAATAACGACTCAGCGGGGGCAGACACGGCCGGAGTCGCCAATAAGTCCCTCGCCAAGAGACTGATTATTGAAAACCTGGTTCTCCAAGGATCGTAAAAATCTTCGATCGAATCCGTATCATCCAATATATCTTCAGCAAGATAAATTGAAACTCGTCACCCCAATTATCGAAGTGGCACCTGCGACGCAAAAATCGACCCCTCCCACTTTTCCACATTCAAATCTTGTGGGTTGTCTTGCATTTACGGCATCCGCTACAACTGTGACGCCAAATTTCAGCCAGTGTCGATCGAAGACGCCCCGAACGTGCCTCTTTATGGTAGAGATAGTCATATTCGAAAAGCCTATCTTTTCGAACAACTTGAGTTTACTCGGGGGTCAAGAACGGAGGCGAGACACAAATTCTCAATATCTACAGGGAATTCATCGTCCACATCGCCTAAAGGAGAGTATTGGAGTAATTTGAGCCTGGATTCTTTCAATCCTCTAGCGATCAAAGCATTATTGAGCGCTGTGTCACTGCGTTCCCAGGACCTGAGTTCCTTCAAAAGATGAAAGACATAGGGAGCAGTAAAGCTTATAGTCATCGCTTTATACGATTGAGGCATAATCGTTAAAGCTTTCGAGAACTTTGCAGACCAAATTTAAGTATTCCCAATCCTCTTCGGTGAACGAGATGATTTTCCCTTGAAATGCTCCTGTCAACTTTACCAAGTAACTCAATGACCTCCTTTCGCAATTCTAGAAATCGATGAAGCATTTGTAGGTGGAAAGCCACCTGGTACTGTTGTTCTTTAATAAGCTTTCGGGGCCCCCATTCACACCATTGGCGTTCTCGTGCACGGCAACGATAGACGCAAAAGTGTTTTTCGAATATGTGTGAAAATTTACTCCGTGAGCCAAGTTTTGAACAGCCAAAGCCAAGCCTTTCATTTTTTCGAAAAAAGCATCTTGGTCTGGATTTTCTCTTCTTACTTTGGCACTTTCGTCATCAAGCTGCGCAGACTTCGTTGGTCTGAAGAAAATCCATTTCAAAAAAGCGAAGGTGGCTAAGTTAAAAATATACCAAGCACAACGCAGATCTGCAACTGTTTCGAGCTCTTTTGACAAACATTCTTTCCCAAATTTATCGACCAAAACATTGATGTGGCCGGCACTGTCTCTGGTTTTTGACACGAAACGGTCTTCAATTCGATAGTCTTTGAGAACATTCTTGAGAAGGTCAAAAAGCACATCGCCCGTATGTGAAGTGGTTGTCATATTTTCGAAGCCAATAATACCTGTTTGAAGCCTGAATCTGTCGCCATAATAGTGAACTGTAACAGCGAAATACTCTAAATTGTTATTGGCTCTCCACTCGTCGATAGTAGGAGCAAATCGACTTTTGTTCTTGGCGAGAACATCTTCGAAGGATTTACACATTTTCATGTAGTAACCAAGAAGCAGATCTCTCAACGTGATTCGAGATATCGAGGGTACGTCACTTTTTCTCACAGCAGGAACATCAACAAAGGACAAGGGTATATTGGCCGATACCACATCATCCAACCACAACTATTAGTAATGATTGGGATCGGACCTGGCAATCTTGAGCCGTTTTTAGTGAGCAGTGGGCTTTCGAAACACACTGGTTTGGGACTTCAGGCAGATTCGATTTACTTCTGCCGGGACTACAATGATGCACCAATGCTAGACACCGATAGAGGATCCTCGCAAACTTCAAGGGCCGCAAGGGCTTCAAGACTCATAACTGACAACGCACGAGAATGTCGTTTCTTGGAGTGCTTGAAAACTCTTGTCGAGTTGATTGGCCAGGCAGAGACGTGGCTGTAGCTCTGGCAAATGGAACATTGACCTGTGATCGTTCTATATTGGTCTTCACGCAAGACTGGAGTTTCCAAACGATTAGGCCATACTTGAATATGGATGCTGCCCCTTGTCGCGACCACCGTGTTTTCAGGAGGCGCTCACTCCCAAAGCGCGACAGTCTTGTGTATTTTTTTTTTTTTTAAAGAAACAGATATGTATTGAAGGATGCCGCTTACCTTAGCCGTGGGCGAAAACTATATATTCTATAGAAAACCTTAACACACTTGATTTTCCAGATGTGTACCGCACATCCAGTTTGTGTAAATGTATGCTCTTTGAGGTAAAATGAACCCGGTTCATGAGTCAAGATAGGCCAACTATCGCATTTCGCCATTTTGGGGTCAGCAAAAATTGAGAAGATCCTATCTTTCAGTGCATTCTGCATATAGCGGATTAATTACTAGTATAATTATACTTAATTACTAGTATAATTATCCTAATTACTACTGGTCGCGGTATAATTAGTAACTATTTTGTAGTAATTACTGCTGGTAGTAATTACTAATTACTATCAACACTGCTTTGTACCGTACAAGCTAGCCATATTCTTTATAAAAGTGTATCATACCATGTGGGTGCTCAATTTTTCACCTAGAAGATCGTTTTGCATATATACGTGAATGACGTTTGCAATTCAGCACATTCAAATACGTTTGTGACCATTGAAGAGTTATTGGCCCCTTCGTCATACTCGACGTCGTCCGACACCAATACAGTATCCTCTTCCCTTTCACCCTGATTCCCTTCTTCGTCTTTGCACAAGTCATTGTCGTCTTTGCTTCCACGTCGAGTTCTGGAATATCCTCATCTCGAATTTCCCGCTAAGATTTAAAATTGCTATCATTCTTATAGTTTTCACCGAGAGCTTATTCCTTTTTCTTTTTCTTGAAAACAGAGAGATTCCGCCGGTGCCGACATAGCAAAATAGCAAAATAGTCTCTGGCAATCTGGGTAATCACGGATTATGAATCTCTTCGGCTTCTGAAAATCTCAATTGGGTCTTGCTTTCTGCGCTCAATTGGCTCTTTTAAATACCTCTCTATCTCGTTGACACGTGGCCATATCATCTTGCAAATCCGATGCATCATACGAGTCAAATCCATCAGACGATTGCCGTGGCTCCTCGCTGGGACTTTCTCTTTCGCCTTCTCCAAGTTAGCCAGATACTGATTGAGTGCTTCCTAGCGCTGTATTTTCTCGAGCTATTCACTCCCACTAGTATTGTCTGTTTTACTCCGCAATATTGAAAATCCACTAACACGAAAGTCCTCTGAAATTCTTTCAAGTGTGGAACCTAGTACGCTTCCTGATTCAGGTTGTCGCCAGGTGTGACAGCTCCGGTTGTTATCTTGAAGAGGAGATCAAACCAAAACGTCGAAGAAATTGTCGAGTCGTTGACTGCTTTTACTAAAGAGTTTTTGGAACATCCCGGTGTGCTCTGACCCGTGATAAGACCCCAAAAATGGTACAGACTCTCATCACCGAAGCTTGAAAAACGTTGTCTAGGGGAAAGAGCGCAAAGATATCATTGGAGATCGATTCAAAAAGATAAGCCGAAACGCTATTTGAAGGTTAAAGTGAGCAGTGCTTATTTACGAGTAAACTGCTTGAACTCTTGTTCATCCGTTAGACACCCACCAAACTCTTGTATCGCAGAGAGAGTCGGTCCAGTAATCTGATTAAACAGTTTGAGATCGATAATTGCGAGTTTAGCAGTCTCGAGTGGAGTTGCTTGTCCATTATTTGAAAAGCTCGAGACGTTCTTGCAAAACTTGTTTCCGCTTCAAGATCTCACTCAGGGGACCATCCAGTTCACGATTCCGTGCGTCTCTGTGCAAGTGCAGAACTTGAACGATTTGGATTTCGAAACCAGTAGAAGACTTCTTACTGGGCTATAGGATTGAATAAGGCTTGCGGGAAACCTCTGGAGTACTACCCTTTCCGCAGCGATGATATCAAACCAATCATGAATCTGCATGTCGGTACACTTTTGGACCCTCATATCTAGTTGAAAGTTTTCAGAGATTTAAGCTAGCCAGATCATAATGCCAGGAATCAATTATACCAACACCGAAGAAAACGCATTTGAATCTTGCTTCCTGGCTTTTACAGATCTCTGATCTGCACATTGTTTCCGAACTGATTTTAACGGTCTCATTATGGTAGGAACTGACAAAAGTCTTGGTGAGAACTGACGAATGTCTTGGTTGAATGAGACTTTGAAGGCAATAGGAAACGGCCTACATGATACTGCTCGAAGATGCGGAAAAGGCATGGACTTTCAAGAGCCTTACGGATTGTTTCTCATTCAAAATTTGTGATATGGGATGTCCACGTATTGCGAAAATGGCTGCTGGGTGTTCATATCAAAGTGGCTTGAGCCACCAACTTAAAAAACAATACAACGATAGAATTCTAGACCCTATACGTAAGCCAGTATGGTTTGCTGGCTTAAGGCAAGACCAATAGCCTCACAAATTCTTTTAGCAACGCTCATAAGTGCCAGTGTTGAAGGTAATTATAGTAATGACTATTTCTAGTAGTTTTCAACGATATGAGTATTTTACGTGAGTAAGTAGTAGTTACGTATGTACTGCCTTTGAGTGCTTTGTTTTGCGTAATATTTTTTTCATAGCTCTGAGTATTTGTGGTGAGCTCCCGCAATTATTTACACGTAATTTTATGCAATTATCGAGGTTATTCATTTAGCGCGATATTCACTTATCGAGGTTTTACCGTATGCCTGTTTTTCGCCTCAATGCACCTATTCAGCTCTCATCGACTTACGCAATTTTCGATCATAAACCATTCTTGATATTATTTTAAAAGCCAACTGTATCCTACTTGAAACTTCCCTTGGGTAGTTCTCTTCATCCTCCCTTGAATCGGAAAAGCTTCCCAGATCGTTATCTATTTGTGGAACTATCTTGAGCCTGGAAACACTATATGCCAGCTCGTTCAAAAGTAGACTATTTGTCGGGTTTTAAGTCTCTGCATCGCTAGATTCTGCATCGTTCATCCATGTCTGGTGTGTTGACGATATCAGCAGACTTCGCTTCGCCCATACAACACGTAGGTTGCTCGGAGGTGGAGTTTAAAGGTTCTAAATGATCCTGATCCAGATTTTCGGCAGCTTCCGAATGTGGTAGGGGGTCAAAGTAGATACTTGCCTCGTCTGTAATAATGCCTCTTGCCTTCATGATGGCCAACACCTTGATTGTCTGCGGGTGAAGTCTGCTTCGCTTGTCCGTAACTATGCTCTTCACTCGGGAGAAAAGCGGTTTCGACGGAGAAGACATCGCCATCATGGACAAATAGTCGAGGTCCATTCGGAAGACAGTAGGAAACGAGCCTTCGTTGCGTTTGCAGTACTCCTGAATCTGGTCCTTGATTTCGACATTCTCTTGCTGCGAGTGCCTCGAAGTTCGCTCTCACCGTCATGGTCATCGTCATCGTCATCACCGAGCTGACTCGCGTCATAGAAAAAATCCAAACACGCATTTTCGGTAATCCGTAGCTCAACTTTCTTTATCTTCCCTTTCGTACCCACCCCGGAAATGGAGCTTATTGGTCACTTCGCCTTTCCGTCCAGCTTCCTTCAAGCCTTTAAACTTTCATTAACTAAGACACTTGATACCAGAGTGGCTGGTAACGGTCATGGTGAGTAGAATTGAAAGTTTAATGTAATTCGAAAGCTTAATTCCGAAAGGAGAACGATTATCATATACGTCTGGTTTCCATCGTAACACACGAAGTCATCCGCGAAACAAGGGCTCAATCACTGTAATTGTTCTGAAACCGTTTGGGCTTATGGTGCCAAATATCAATAAAAATACAGTCTTGACCACAAGGATGACGAGCTCTTTCTTGTCTAGGGTCAAACGGAGATCCGCGCACCAGATAATACATTCACTCTTATCGAGCCCGCGGAAGAGATTCTCCTTTTCTTCAAAGATGACCAAAGACATTCTAGTAATTCCAGCTACTTTTGCGCCTTCTGAAGCATTGTCTCCGAATGGACGATGCGGCTACAAAGATAAGAAATGAATTGCTGACACAATGAACAGTGATTTTAGCGTTTCTCAAGTATTGGCCTCATTCTGTGGGCTTTCAAAAATTTCTAGGATATATCGTAAGCCCCGACGACGTGCTGGGTGGAGAGAACAAAGTGCTGGATGATGGGCTCTCTTACGTGCACGGAGTGGTGATCACATCGGACTTTTGTTTCTGAAAAAACAAGCTACATGTCGCTTTTCTCTTTTCTTTTTTCTTTGACCGAGGGTCCAAAACGTTTTTTCAAGAAGTTGAGTGTTCCTACCAGGGCAATTTCGCAGCCAATAAACCTCACCTGTGAGCACCTTTGAATCTACAGAAGACCGCCACAAATGCCGGATCTTTCACACCTTTTAATTCAGAGGCAAGCTTGACGGAATACTATCAAAATCACCTCAAACATCCGCCTCTTTCTCCAAATCCTCCCCGGTTCAACTGCCAACACCGCTGGTGTACGGGTCTGTTTAACTCCGCTTGGCGCTGGTGCTGGTGCTGGTCAAATGTGACGATGATTCTCAGACCTTTTTTCCCTCGAAACCATATACGCCAATCAAACATGTTTACGAAGATATAGCAGTAGGCTGAATCAATTCAATCTTCTGTAAGAGAAAATATAATAGAAAATAAGGTTGCAAGCTGTCTAGTTATGTGCAGATCGCCTACCCCAGCAGTTTAGGCACTGGCGAATGAGCCAAAATATGGTATAGTTTGTATTTTGGCATGCTGAAGTCATCTATAAAGTGAGCCAGACTTCCTGATGTGCATGGTATGTGTCGTTTTACTGTATGTGGATAATCATGGCGACATAGACGTAATTCTTGATCGCTTGAAGTTTCTGCTCCGGTATACCAGATGCTCTGAAAACCTTCAACTTGTTGGTTTTTAGGGTCTTAGCGCCTGTGACCGGTATACCGAGCGCGGCCTGGGCGCGACCCACGCTCCGTGGAAGATTTCTTCATTCGCGTGAAAGCTCTTCTCCTCTTTCTTCTTTTCGTCTTAAGCGAAATTACAATACAAAAGATAGATTAGGCTGATCAAACCAAGACAGCTGAACTATCTATAAATATCGATCCAGTAGACTTAAGTGAATCGCCTGTCACGTGGTTCGCATCTAACTTACCGTTGTCATAAATTCCAACAGTATTTTGACCGCGCGTGTGCACCTCCAAAGCCTCGCACGTGACATGAAAGCATCTCAAAAACGCGGCTGAGACCGACGATCGCGTCTTGTTATCTGAGGAGATCGTCATCTCGCAGAATACTCTAGCCCTCGCACAGACCCAAAACCACCTAAAATGATGACCTACACTAAGCGTATAGAGGGAAATTTTCATGAACTGAATAAATTACCTTTCATAAATCGATACTTATCAGTAACACCCGGTGGCCGGCCCGCCCGCCCCTCTCGTCACGTGACGCGTCGCGCATATGAAACAGTGCAGCGCCGTGCATTGCGCGACCGCGTCCGCGTCCGCGTCCGCGGCGTGAGACAAAACAGGGCGAAAACATCTCAAGCATGTTTATCTCCAACACCCAGCTGCCGACATTCCTTTCCTGCCCCTGCTTACCAATTTGTTTCCAATCCTCACACTTTCATTAAAATTAACCAGTACATTCTTTCATGTCGAGTGTCTTTCCGCAAGGCGTCAAGGACCTCACCATCTCGGGCCCCACCAACGTGGGCCTGAACACGTCTACGCTCAGATGCAAGGTGATTCTCATTGCCAAGTTCGATTTCAATGCCGAAACAAACGATGAACTTTCGGTAAAGAAAGGAGACGTGGTCAAGCTCCTCAATAGGCTTGCGAGCGGGTGGGTTTTGGTGGAATTCATCGATAAGATCGCTGCGCCGGGCCTTGTGCCTTCGCTCTACGTGGACATTGCAGTCAACGACCCGCAGAACCCAATCACGCTCCTGTGGCTCCATGGAAATGGGACACATAATGGGAAACACGAGCAGACGTTCAATGACGTGCAGGTGCAGATGCTCCTTGCGCAAAACGCTCCGTTTCTGGTCAATAACAAGCTCTACCCGTTGCTGGTGTCGGTGAACAACTATCTCATGTACGAGAACCGGTTTTGGTACCGCGTGGACGTGACTTACAGTCTGGGCGAGCAAGGCTATCTCTGCAGGTACTACCTGGACTTCTACGACTTGCACTTGGCGCTTTTGGACCATGTTAATAGCGTTCCTGCTAGTGCAGCGGAGCCTGCAGCAAAACTCCCTAAATTGCCCGAGCCTGTGCCCAGCCAGCGGCGTGATCTGGGCGAGCAGAAAGAGGTTTTCTCGCAGCGATGCCGCGAGTTGAGCGCGTACATGAACGGGCTTACTTCGGCGAAACAGTTCCAGGTGTGTGGCGCTCTAGTCGACTGGCTCGACTTGTCGTACAAGGACTTGCCGGGCTTCATTGTGGACGACACGCCTCAGGATACCAGTGAGGACATTGCGCAGCGGATCTTGCCCGGACTGGTGATTTTGGCGTCGAAACCGGTATCACTGCCTGTTGCAGATCTCGCCAAAGATCTGGGCACGAATCCCAATAGTGTCAAGTTTGTGGCCCCAGCAAAGGACGGGCCACGTGTCCTCAAGTCGAAAAACGTTTACAATCACTACCAGCAGGCGGCAGACGCAAAAATCAACATCGCTCGCTCCTTGTCGACCTCCGATGGCCGGTACCCCACACGCACCAAATCGACTTTGGAACGTGCACGTACCGTGAGCAATACCGAGCGCTTGAAGCATGCAAAGAGCACTAAAAGCACAAAAAGTACGAACAATACTGACAGCGGCCATTTTGGCTCGAGTTTTGCGTCCCCGCTCGCATCTGAGCCCGTTGCTGCCTTCTCTAATCCTGCTGATGCTTCGCCTCTCTTGAACAGGGCTAGGAGCACGAAAGGGTCGCCCCTCATGACCCCTAAGCAAAGATACGCCCACGAAAAACCTCAAACACACACCCCGCCCCGCATGGCCATGTCCCCCATGACGCCCCAGGGCACCACATTCGGAAACGATCCTTCTTTGGGGTTGCGCACTCCGCAGCTGGCGTCGCCCAGTTTTTTCCCTCCTCGCAAGGCCTCCTTCGGCACGCCTTCTGTCCGGAGATCGCCGACAATCGGCTCTTCGGGGAACCAAGTCCGGTGCGTCATCAAGACACTGACCAACGACCACATTGTCGTGCGCGTGCCGGAAACAGGTGATGTCGAGGCCTTCAAAGCAGCTGTCTACCAGAAGTATGCATACAACAATCTTTACATCAAGCTTTCGGAGGAGAACTCATACATGGAGATCGACTCGCCGGAGTTGAATGTGATGCAGGCTGTGCTGCTGGCGGACACGGTGTATTTGCTAGTCACATGACCGTGGTAAATGGTGTGATGCCGGACGAGACTTTGTAATGATATTGTAATTTACTGTAATTGAATAATTGACTAATAGGAAGGGGTTGGGTGGATTTGGTGGTTGATGGATGTGATTTACTCTTAACAGATGTGATTACGAGATATAGAAAAGGTAGACATCACGATGAGAAAGTCTGAGAGGGCTCCGTGAATAACACCCATCGACAATCAAGGCCACTCGTTTCTTCGTCAGCCTCTGAATCAAGCATCTGACAATCAAAAGGCTTTTTGACAACTGGAGAGAAGAGAATCAGTCAACTTTCCCGACTCGTTTTGTTCTAGTCCGCTCGCACCAAAGAGTGTGTATCACCGTGAGAAGGATCCCTATAATGATACCTTTACAAGAGGCTGGCGGGCAATATGTTATCTGCTTTTAAATGTGAAGATCAATTTGACCGTCTAGTTCGAGCCCTAATCATGGAAAGAAGTCTGGCTTCGGCTGTTTGCACATACTTCTGCCATTGCCGAAACGTTTCGCCAAAAGACTCTCTGTTGAATTTGGAGCTTGCGCATATGTGACTAGAGAGTCTAACCACAATCGTAAAGTAGCTGATCGACAGGCTCTATTATCTTCATAGCCCTACTTCGCAGCCAATAAAAGCACAGGAAACAAGACTTACTCTGCACACCCCCAAAGACAATTATTATAGAAACAAACACAGAACTCAGGTAAGCCTGACTCTAGTAGTACGTCAAACCACTCAATATTGATTAATCCAATTTCGTCAGGGCCTAAACTGTTAAGGTACGCGACCTGCACATAAACATGGGCCGGTCTTTCTGGAATCAGTCCTGCCAATCCCAATGAAACACAAAGCCTTTCCAAATACCTCGGTTGTTTATTTGAGAATAAGCAATGAGCTGTAGTCCAGATTCGAAACAAATATCGTTCTCTGCAACAGAAGCGGCAAGCTCCACTCCAGAAACAAACAAATGATGCAGTCTTCTGACCAGTGTTGTTATAGATACAGTATTATTAATTATTACACTTTTTTTTGGTAACGTAAATCACCCCTGTTCGCACCAAACCCTACATTGGGTCACCGCCTGCATTTTGTAAGAATATAATATCTTTGACTTCGAATATAAACGCTGAACATACGCTAAAACATAATAAAAATTATTAAGCTTTATTTTGACATGTCTGTCTACGATGCCCTATTGTTCCACAAATTCCACAAGTGGATTTGCGTTTTTCATGTGGCTGTGAAATTTTATCTTCTGAGTCCACGGAATTTTCCAAAAAGGGATTAACATTCCCCAGAAAGCTGGAATTGCGTTCGTTGAATTCCTCATTAGACAAGTCACTAGCGTCGGTTATACGCTTTTTGGATCTACTGCTTTTTTTGTTCTGCCTGGCATGAGTGACGAGAACATCGCCGAATTGTTTGGCCATT
>JAKTWD010000191.1:0-14010 GCA_030581935.1 Metschnikowia corniflorae | reverse complement strand
GCGCAGATCATCAAGATTATCGGCACCGATAGCAACGTTGAGGAAATTTTCGAATCCTTGCAGAAGTCTGGCTTGGCCCGAAACGTGGTGTACAACGCGCTCGTGGACCCTGGCTTTTACCAGTTTGACGTACAGCTTGTGACGTACCTCTTCAAAAACGGATACCTTTCCGGCTCGTTGTTACTTACGTCTGCCTTTAGCTCTGGTTTGCTCGTGCACATTGTGACCCAGATAGTCAGCACATCCTCGTACCTCAAGCTTGTGATAAACTTCGTGATAGCCAGTCTCACTGGTGGCGTGAAGACCTTCGCTTTGATCAAGGCGTTGCTAACGATCATATAGTATGTAGACTGGAGCATTTTTCATGGACCATAATGCTTTCGAATGCAAGATCTCTTGAGCTTTGCTGCCGAGTCAAGAGCCATAAAACTAGCTAACAATCACTTTCATACAGTTGGCTTTTCAATAAATTCATATCAGATCGCTTGGAGTTGCCTTATGTATCTGGCGACGAGAGAGGAAGTGCGGTAAACAATACACCATTTTTGGAACTGACATGATCACAAACGGGTCTGAAATTTGATTGGTGAAAGAACTTGCCTGGTAATCGAATTCGACGCCTTTACCCTTCGAGCTAATCGAGCCTTTCGCATATTTTATAATGCTATGATGGCGCATAATCCTCATAGACCACTCGCTCAGACTGGATCCGTGTGTTTTAAGACATTAAAACATGTCGGTTGATTTCAGTCCTCCACACGAAGTAATACCCGCTTTGGCTGACGAGTTGACTTTTTTGTGCCATGACACTTTTCGGCTCGAACTTCTGAACAGGAGTTATAATTCCATGAAGTTCGACCTGACTGGAGGCTTGTACCGCAGGCAATTATATCGACGATCGTTAAACGAAATTAAACCCTCCCCTGTAATAAATCCATGTAGGACGTGACTATGCCACTCTTGTCATAACTCAAAAAAGTCCAGATAATGAGAAAATGGGACAAAAAGGAACGCCTTTAAAGGAAAGGAATAAAAGCATAGGAAGTATTGGAAAAGCAAATGCTCAACTCGGGAAATTTTTCGTCATGGCGTAGAAAGTCAACAGCAAAGAAAAAGCGGGGTGAGTCCGCTCTCCCGAATGATGACCGTTTCGAAACTCATGGGTCTGAAATCAAATATTATCTCTGATCAAATCTATGCAATATTTGGAACGGGAGGAGTCCGTCGCAACTGATACAGCTTGCTGGACTTCCGAACTTGAGGACCAATGATGAATATACGTGTTCTGGGTCAAAGCCACAAAGTGAACTCTATAGCACTTTAATGCGACGGTATAAAATATCCAATTGATCCACAATATTAAATCTCCATCCCCCAGACATGTGCTAAGTTAGTGTTGCATATATTAAAGAGAATGTACGACCGCGGAGCTCCCCGCACACAGGCAGCCGCACAAATTTTTGAGCTGCGGGTGGGAGCCATTTTCAGCCTGCGACGCCTCTTTCGGAAGGAGGCTGAAAATTGACATTTATGAAAGCTGTTTTCACTTCAAGCAATCATCGTAGATTAATTTGATAACACATAAAAACACATAACAGAATGAAAATAGCTGGGTCCCAATTGCTGATATTTATTGATCTGACTTCCTGTTTAGGTAGTTGTGCTCATGAAGTGACCGGTGCTGCCATGCACTGTTAGTCAGCTGGAGCCACTCTTGTGCACGTGCTTTGCAGAAATGTCCGCATGGCCCATACAAAATCTCCTTTTTTATAAGTAGGGTGTACATATAGAACCTCTTTTTCATGCACTGTTGGCACAATATTCTTCGATTCGACTCTATTGCCCAATGCGGCAAAAATACAGTTTCGCACCCACCCGTATCGGGGAATTTTCTATGCGCGATATCTGTTTCCAAGAAAACTATTAAGAGATGCTGCGTTTGGATATGCCTAAGAAGTAGCCATCTGCCCGTAAATGGCTAGTTTTAGGGTCCGTGGTATGAGCCTCACGTAATATAAAAGACTGGCTTGGTCCCTCTAATGTTCGTCTCACAATCCAACACTTGCTGAAAAAACAACCTGCCATGAGGTTCACATTACCCGTCTTCCTCTTTCTCTCACTGTTGAGTGTTACACTCGGAGCACCTGTGGAGTACAAATCGGTTAAAGCTGGAAACAACTTCCATATATCCGAAATTCAGCGGGACCTAGTCCCCGCGGAACCCACTTTAAGTAAAAGAGACATTCCAGCACTCACGTTGCTCTTCAAAAGTCTCAACAACTCGGCAACCATCGACTTAGGGGTCACTGCGTTGCTGTTGGCGGTGACACGTGACCAGGCCACCAACTTTGTGGGAGTATTTTTGAGAAAACGTGGACTCAATTCCACTTTGCAGGCTGCAGACCAATCAGGATTGGCATTGAGCCTTGTTTTGATGGTCTTGACCCATTACGAAACCGTCGACGGTGCTATCAAAGTTATCAACTATTATGCTAGCGGGGACTCGTGCAACCCAGGCAGCTCTGGCATAATAGGCAGTGCCATCGACGGGATTAGCGGGATTGTAAGCGGAATTGGCTCCATAATTGGGGGCATATTTGGAGGCGGATCTGGACTGTCTTCGTCCACTTCCACTACTGCAGGTATTTGCAGATCTGCTGCCAACAGAACTGATTCATCGAGCTCTGGTGGGACTGTTGGTAATGCTGTGAATGGGGTCACCAGTGGAATTGCTAATGGGGTCTCCGGAACAGCCAACGGAGTTGCCAATGGTGTTTCTGGAATCGCCAATGGCATTGCTAGCGGAGTTTCCGACATTACCGGTGGAAATAGTGTAGTTTCTGGGATTGCAAATGGAGTCGCCGGTGGAGTTTCCTCGGTTGCAAACGGCATTGCCAATGGAGTTTCTGGGGTCGCTGATGGAGTATCCAACGTCGTTTCTGGCGTTACTAATGGAATCTTGGGCCTTTTTGGTTTCCGTTCTGCCAATCTCAGATCAGCCGAATCCGCAGACACAGCTCAAGACACACCCTCAACTAATATCGCCAGCAGTGTCATAGTCCCAGCAGATCCCACGCTTTCCTCGACCGCCGCTGTCCCAGATATTGCCACAACCGATACCCCCGCATCACTCTCCACCACTACCACTACAATTATACCCGAGACCACTACAGTTTCAGTGGCAACCGTATCCAATTCTATCGCCTTGGTAGCAACCACCTCAACGGCAGGGCTTGTTACGGACGCAGTTGATGGGAATGGAAACGTTCTTGAAGATATACTCAAGCGTGAGGACTTGAGGGAGCTCGTCGAAAATGAGGGTTTGGTATCTTTGATGCGTAGAGACGATGTTGACGAAGTTGAGTTGATGCACCAGCTCATGAAGCGTGTCTTGGCTGATATCGAGAATAAAAACTCACCCGAGTTTACCAAGCGTGATGTCTTCACGGATCTCATCTTTTCGCAGATTATCGGAATCATCGGCACCGACAGCAACATCGAGGATATATTCGAATCTTTGCAGAGATCGGGGTTGGCCGTAAACGTATTATACAATGCGCTCCTTAACTCCGGGTTTTATCAGTTTGACGTGCAGCTCGTGACTTATCTCTTCAAAAACGGCTATCTTTCAGGCTCACAGTTGCTTTCTTCTGCTTACAACTCGGGATTGCTTGTGCACCTTGCGGTCAAGATCTTGACCACTACTTCTTACCTCAACCTCGTACTTAACTTTATTTTTGCAAGTTTCACGGGAAGAGTCAAGACCATTGCCTTGATTAAGGCATTGATCGCAATTTTATAGTTCACGTAAGCCAAGAATGATACCCTCAGGTAGGAGTTTAATATAATAGTTTTGGAGGTTTAGGTTGTAGTAAAGAAAAGCATGTCGCTTTTTCGTGTGAGTAAATAGCCCGCCGAGTCATTTCAATGACCATCTTTAGAGGTAAGTTCAGAAGTTTGAGGATCTAAAAGGATTTAGACCCGCTACCGATATGAAATATTACATGGGGACATATTGGTTGGCTCATGACAAGTGCTACTTCTCTATAACTGAAAATCTTTTGGGGGATGACATGATTGAGACAAGCCTGTGAAACCCCGTTTTTGATTGTCAAGGAGCCATATTTTTCCCGCTATTCAATGCGAGCATAAAACTACGTACCTTCTATTTTCCTTTTTCGTTCTCCGATTTTGGCTATTTGATCTCGCGATTAAAATATGTACATTCACGAAAAGCAAGCTGAAAATCATTGATTCAGTGGGGAAACTGAAAGTCTACATCCTTAATGGAGAGGCTGTCTCATGTATTCGTGGGACCCTTGATTCAGCAATCTGAGACAAAAAAATGGGGTCATACGGCCAATTTGACACATACGACTTTAACGAACAACATAAACAACTTTTTTCTTCAGAACCGGAAAGGTTACGTACTTGTTGCTCCAAGTAGAGGCATCATACTTCGAGGGTACCCAAAGACTGTCACGGAATAAATTAAAAAAAGAACCTCTCTATGCTTCCTGCGCGAGGTATTTCACAAAGGGCGGATTGATGAGAACAATGACAATAGAGCAAGGGTAAGCTTCTACAGTCATTTCGGTTTGAAAGAACACAATACAATCGTTCGCTCATCATTCAGAAGCATCAAAGCCCACGTCCTCAAAACGTCAACATGAAAAAGGGCTCTCGCTCGTAAAACTCGTCTATATGCAGAAACATACCGTAAACCGCTCGAGCGGAGGGACGGGTAGCTCCCCGCTCGCGTGCGGCACCGACATGAGACACCGGAGAGTGCATATCACCCAATAACGGACTTCACTTTTTGAGGATTAATAAGTGAGTTGTCGGAGGCCTGGGAAAGCTCAGGGCGTTATTGCTTCTGTGTAGGGGAGGAAAAACAGCTCGAGTAAATATCGGTAGTCAGCTACTTGAGGTGACTCAAGGGCACTTTGATGCCACATACAATCACGGTTCAATTTAGCGGAACGCGATGGGAGTGCGTCGGAACAGTCGGGAAGATTGACGAGGATGAAAGGTAGCACATAATTCTCGCTTTCTGCATCTGTTGCACTTTTCGTTTCCAAAATCTTTTTTGAGAAACTTTGAAAGAAAAGATGCATTAAAGCCCCACGTCTTCTTCGTCACGAGCGATTCATTCCGGACCCAAAGGAAGTGCGTCACGCAGTGAAAGAGGCCTCTAATGTCTATCCCACCGTCATAACCCAGATTTCTCAGTTATTAACCACCGTGAGGCTCACACTATTACCTCTTTCTCTCTTCTTCTTGCTATTGAGTGACACATTACTGCACCCACGGCATGCTCACTGACCCATGGAGTGCAGATCAATTAAAGCCAATAATGCCTTCAAAGTCGTCGAGTTTAAGCGAGACCTGTCCCTGTGGAAACTATAATAAGTAAAGGGGACCTCCCTGAGCTTACTTTGCTTTCGAAAAGTTTGAAGAGCTCCGCTATCATCAGCTTGTGTGTGACGGCGGGGACGGCGAGGCCCACTTGACGAGGCAACCACTTTTGTCGCCTCATTCATCCAGACAAAGGGGCTCACTTCAACTTCGCAGGCCGTAGGCCAGCCAGGGCTGGTGTCGAGCAACACGTTGATGGTCAAAACCTATTGTAACACTGTCGACGGGGCCATCAAAGTTATCTATTACTGCACCAGTGGTGCGTCGTGCTTTTCGGAAAACCTGGGGATATCGCAAGCGCCATCAATGGTAAGACCGGAGTCATGGGTGGAGTCAATTCGATTTTAGTGAAAACTTGTGAACCGGCTCTGGCTATTTGTCCCTGCATCCAATTCTGCGTACATGTATCGTCCTGCCGCCAATGCCACCACTTCAACAGGCTCGGAGGGGATTATTGGCAATTCGCCCGTAAGGTTGCTAGTGGAATATCTGGAGTAACTAATGGGGCCGCTAGTGGAGTATCTGGAATTGCTACCGGGGTTGCCAGCGGATGTTTTGAAATCACCGGTGTAGAGGCTGGAGTGGCCGGGGGAATTGCAAATGGAGTTTGTCAAATTCAGTGGGGTTGCGAAGAGAGGACAACCATCTTCCATTGATCATTGATAAAGCTTTGGGTCAATTTTTGTTACATGTTCAGCTGTTCAGATATCTTATCTGAGGTCGCAAATATCGCTTCAGGTGTGGTCTCCGAGATCACTGAGGAACCTCCGGGCTTTCCGGATTTCTCTCTGCTAACCTCAGAGAAGGCCTGTCGGGGCTTATTGGCGTGATATTTCGTCGTGAAAACTTAGAGAAACTCGCTAATAGAGGGATCGATAGCTTTAGTGCAAAGAGACGACGTCGATGAGGTCGACTTGATGTGCCAGTTCATTGATCGTGTTCTGTCTGACATCGAAGACAACTCAGAGGACTTATTACGTAAGCGTGATGTTGTCAGGAGTCTTTTTCACTCACAGATCATCCGCATCATCGGCACCAACGGCAACATCGAGCAGGTTTTCGAATCTTCACAGCGGTCTGGCTTGGCCATCAATGTGTGCACAATGCGCTCGTGAACTCCGGGTTCTACCAGTTAGACGTGCAACTCGCGACGTATTCATTCGAGACCGGACGCATTTCGATATCCCCGTTGCAGTCTTCTGCTTTGATCTCGGGTTGCTTATGTATCTCGTGACGATGATCGTCACCACATCTGCTTACCTCAAGCTTTTGCTCAACTACCTACTTGCTGATCTCATGCGCAGAGTTCGCAAGAATCGACTAGATCGAGTCATTGCTCTGATTTACTTTGTCTGTTTGACGGACAAAAATTTCTCAGGTGGAAGTTTTGAGCGGTGGGGCTTCGTCAAACCGAGCCGAAAGATTATCTGCGATGGTTTCGCTTCATAAAACCTGATGAACGCATAATATTTTGGCTTTAACTATCGGAGTCGACTTTCACCTTTTCTGTAAAATGTCCCCAAAACGTTTCTGGATAATAGATGAAGCTGAGACAAAAGCCCCACGTGTCCTCTCCAAAAAAGTGTGTCGTCTTCTAAATCTGAGGCACTGCAGCCCCATCTCCTCGCAAGTCTGATCCTCCGGCCCAAGCTACCCGGCCATTTTGGGCTATGTTCTTGATGCACTGCGCACGCCCGAAAACTTCTCGAGCGTATCCGCTGATTATCGAAACATCGTGCCCCTTTTCTGAAAGACTTCTTGCTACCTGTTCGCTGATTCCTTCTTCGAGCCTCACCAATGTAGCAGCGGTCGAAACAGGCCCAGATGAACCTTTACCGAGGTCAAGATGCCGAGAGTCTTCATTGGGCTCGAGGCAAAATCTGGGCGCGTCGAGCGCTTCCTGAGGGGTGAACCCAAAAAGTACAAGGTTTAGGAATATTTGCACGTGCGCTTGCGGCTGCTCCCATCCGCCCATACAGGCAACAGATGCGAAAAGCTCATTCGTTTCGGCGTCAGTGATTAAGGAGGGAATGATGGTGTGGTATGGTCGTTTCCCTCCTTCCAAAGAATTGATTGCATTGTGGCTGAGATTGAAATTTGCCCCACGGCTTTGTAACGCAAACCCGTAATCGTCAGGAATAATGCAGGAGCCAAAGGGTGAAAAGACAGAGTTGATAAACGAGCACGCATCCCCAGAACCATCTGTCACGGTAAAGTACACGGTATCGCACTTGTACATTGGATCAGGCACGATATCAATATCTGCTCTGGTGAGAACACGATCTTTCAACAAGAGCAGAGAGCGAGCTGCCAAGTTTTTCTCGCTGAGCGCATGCTGAATATCGATTTCGGGGTGAAAGGCTAAATCAGCGACAAAGTGCTCAGAGTCGTAAAAGGCTAGCTTCAATGCTTCGATGAGAAGGTTCAAGTAATCTGCAGAGTTGTGCTGCAAGTTCTCAAGATTTATTTTCTTGGACCTGGCGAGCTCCTTTATGTATCCCAATGCGAAAAGCGCAACAATACCTTGTCCATTCGGCGGCATCTCCCAGATTTTTTTACCTAAGAATTCGAGGCTGATTGGGTCGACGAGCTTGGATGTATGCTCGGCCAAGTCATCCGCTTCCATGTAGCCACCTTTCTCCTTGACTTTCGCCACAATCTTTTCAGCGATGTCTCCCTTGTAAAATCCGTCTTTACCATCTTTTGCAACCTTCTGGAACAATTTCGCCAACGGCTTGTTATAAAAAATCTGACCCTCCTGGCAAAAGGACCCATCGTCGTTCAAAAATGTCTTTGCATTTTCGCCACTTTGATTGATCAAGTTCTGAGAAGCGTTTCTCCAAATTTTCGCGGAAACTTCCGAGACAACAAAACCATTTACGGCCAAGTCGATCGCCGGAGCCAAGATTTCTTCAAGACTGATCTTTCCGGACCCCCACTTTTCCAAAGAGTCCACCCATCCAGCAATCGCCCCAGGAACTGTTATTGCATGAACGTTTAATAGGGGAATTCTTGGTCCATTAACCTCCGTATGTTGCCTCACATTTTCTATCGACGTTCTTTTTGCAGACTTCCCGCATCCATTAAGACCATGCACCTCTTTGGTCTGAGAGTTATGGTATAAGACAAAACAGTCTCCACCGACTCCAGTCGAAGGTGGCTCAGTTACACACAAAGCAGCAGCAACAGCCACGGCAGCATCCACGCAATTCCCGCCTTTTTCCAAGATTTTAATCCCAGCAGCATTCGCGAGTGGCTGCGAGGATGCAACCATGCCTTTTGTCGAATGCACGACCGACCTGCGCGAGTTGAATTTTCCAAACATTGTGGGTAAGTATCAGTAGCTCTCAAAAGAGTCCGTGGCATTCTGGGCAAACGCAACGAGAATTTTTCGTCGGGAATTCGGGAATTCCCAGATCTGACTCAGAGCTCATAATTCCTCCCGTTCGAGTTGTGGGGTGCATATTCCGAGGATCCTGATTAAGGTTCCGCACCGAATCCGCTACTCACGTGACAACAATAGAACGGTCGAAAGTGTGGATTTCGGATTCCCTTCCTGGAACACGTCAGCGGCAATGAATTGTCTGCTTCGTGTGACCGGGATCCTGAGCTTATTTCGCCAGATCGCGTTAGCTTCGATACATCCATCGTTTTCGTCCGCGGTGGTGAAACCCATCCAACTTGCACTGCTATGATCGAATGGAATGCCCCTGCAGCAGCTAAAGTATAATTCACTCCAATTCCAGCATTTTGCAATGTTCACAAGCGGAGCAAAAAAGTGGTGATAATGGCTCTCAAATACTGGGAAGTTTGCGGAGTGCTCTTGCGCAACTCGCAACTTGGGGTCACTCGGATCGCATAACGCAACTTTGAAGAAACATCAACTCTCTGTAGTTGCAATTCTCCTGGTACTCTAGCAACCACGGACTTGCATTTCCAGCCACCAGACATGCCGTTATGATTTTTGATAATCTCAAGAGATAGATCAATATCGCACAGCTGCTACGATCGAACTGTGTCAGAACTCTCACCAATGCTTCATCTTGATCAGCCATTCTCACTCGAAAAAAATTCTACCAGATAGGTGATCTTCGTAGCCAGATCCAAGGCTACGCAACCACCTGCTCCAGCGTAGTCGAACACCACGTGATACACCTCGAGATTTGTGTAGAATAGCTATCCCGCAACATTGGTCAGTTCTGCTTCATGCCACAGGTAATTTGATGTACGAAGAGGGTTCATTCTCACCAAAAGAAGTGTGACCAACGCAAGTAGACTGCTAGATTATGGGCTTGCGTTTTGGCACCACTGAGAATCAACCGTGGCCAACATTTTTTCGCATAAGTAAATACCCCGATACATTTGATCAAACTGCATTTCAGGCCATAATCACATTCGTTTTGCGCAAACGAGCAGTCAGTGGTTTAAAGAAAACCTTCATCGCCGGCCACTGGTCCACCCAAAGATCGCGTATCAGTATAAAACATCGTGAGCGCCCGAGCCTTCGATACGTGGCAAGTACTTCGTCCATAAATTGCTCTTTTCTCTGAGTAGAGTTGATGCAGACGGAAAGAAACGTACGCTCGCGACATTCTCAGCGTCGTATACTCAGCGTCAAGAAAGCAAACGGCTATACGAAAGCCTTGGCGGCATTTTCCGATTGAACCAGTCCTGTTACTGTGACCGTATAGACTTCGCCTTGACCGCATTGGGAGCAAAAGCCACTGCGGGCAAACCCACCTATCACTGCGTTTCAGACTGACGAATTTTTTGAAGTAGATAGCTCTACTCGAGGATGATTCGGCACAAACTTGGACAATACCAAAGCTGCGCACCCTATTTTTGCATCATGCATCGTATGTGAATACGGCTAAGCAAAACGGTGTATCTGCTTTTTGGCACAGCCGCGCGAGACCCATCCAAGATCTTTCGATGTTCTTGCATCCGACCCGAGAAACTAGAGTCGGAGCGATTCAAACATGTGAAGGCTGCTGCAGAATGGGTATATCGTGAAACAACCGCACCGTAATCTCCGTGAATCAGCGGCTTGCCTTTATAAGTATGAAGAAAGCTGGGGTATGTGTTTTGTAGCCTCTCTTTGATATTCAGCACTCCATTATACGTTGCTGCCCCCTCACCCTCGCTTCATTCTAGGCGACGGCGGCATTGGTCAGTGCTCGTACTTTCTTGGTCAAAGGCTTTGCCGATACCACGATGACATTCTTGAATGCAAAAAGTTTTGTCGCTAGAGATACATCATCGATGCCATGCACCTACTGGGGGTCGGGATATCTTCTTGTGTGGAGCTCGTGGACCTTTCCGATCGCCGAGTGTGCTGTTGAGGCCTGTGAGTGGGATAGAAATAGCTTTGCTTACGACTGCTGCCACTCCAGCTTGTCTCCAGCCAATTTACCGAAATCTCACTGTTCCATCGACGAAACAGCATACACGGCTTTGGAGTCTGCTGCAGCGAAGCCCGATGCCTTAAATTTCATAATTTTATCTTCTGCTGCTTCTGCTATCTTGGAGAGCACGTTGTCTGAGTTCACACCTGTCGTTGTCTGGAGATCTTCTAAGGTGGGCCCTCCAGTGGCGTTACAGCTTCTGCGCCATATGTGAATGTTTCCTGAATGTGTCACCTTGGCCATCGCCGCATACTGCCCCCAGTGTGCTGCTTCGTTGGACATACAAGACTGCCATGGCGTGTATTACAAAGAATGTGGTTTACCTTTCAGCTGCAGGCATGAAAAGCCGGCAATTTTTGAAAATTCAGACATAACCACAAAAATTACTGTGATTGTCATAATCACATCTGCCGGAGCCTTTCGAATCATGGCTAATTCCACGGCTGTTATGCACTCTGTAAGCGGCACCGATCCTGAAAATGTCAGTGATTCTATCAACTGGTTTGTGCCGGTGGCTGTAGTGTTGGCCGCCTCTCTTTTTTGATTGTATCTAGCACTGAGAGGGCAGAGCACTTCAATGCGGAGTCGTCTCTTTCGGTTTGCGAAATCACATGCCTTGCTCTTATAAGAATCTGTGCGCGTAAGTTGTTTTTCATCTTCGCTATCTTTTGAGTCTTGAAGGGAAACAAACCAGCTAATCAGTAGCCTGGATCAAGATTTGTCACGCCTAAAAGATCTGCAATAAAAAATGAAACAAACTGCTTTCCAAAAAAACTGATATGTCAGGTAACCGACAAGTTTATTATAAAGCGATAAGTCGAAGTTTTTACGAGCTACCTGTCAACGTCAGCTGGATTCCAGAACCTTGTTATTCCACCCGATTTTGAAATAGCGAGTAGCGCTTCAGAGAAGAACGCACATCTTCAAAAATATAAAAGATTGTATTTGAGAAGCCAAATGAATTGATCGAAGGTCCGGATTTCTACTGAAGATCCAAGATGAAGTGGAAAGCGAATCAGATAAAAAAGTTTTCGGAGGACGGGAAGGTTCAATGAAATGTGGAATTAGCGGCAATTTGCAGCCGCCCTTGGCGATATGAAGTGCACGTCTTTCTGACACCTTAGCGGCTGAGGCGTAGTCATGTGATACACGTCCTGACGTCAGACTTCAGCTCTCTTTGAGAGCACCACTTTCGAGCAATCCTTCCTTAAAAAGCTAGTTGTGTCGAGGCTTCATCAAAAGTCAGAGGAAGAATACGGAAATTCAGCAGCAAATTACGATAGTCATATATGGCAAAATCATCAGCGCCTCCAATGTAGCCTTTGACATTGATCACAATGAGCCACGTCCTGTCGGAATATTGGTGCGAGCACGCCCCTGTCACGTGACATCAGCCAGTATTTAGGGCCAGTAGTTTGATGTGTCCAACGGTGCTTAGGGCGACTTCGTAGGTCATTGCAATTTGGCACTTTTGTTGCAATTTGATCATGGGCCTGAACTTTGATACCGAAGATTGTAGCACGGAAATTGTGGCCTTTGTTTGGTATTCCTCGATCTCAACACCTGCATTTCATTGAGATTCATGCTACAAGGATGTCCCTACTACAGCGACGTGCCAATGAAATGCCAAAATATGAAAAATTCCAAGCCCTGAAACTCCCGAATATCCAATTTTCTACTCACTAAGAAACCCGGTATATTTCATAGTCAAGGTCTACTTCTACAGCTAATTCCCGTGTCCAAGTGTCGTTAAACTAGAATACATAAAAGAAGAAAATCTGGTGTCTGTTCGTTACGCGAAATCGTCGCACATGACCTCATCGAACATCAGCGAGTACTCCGAGGTCTGGAGTAGCTTTTGCTTCTTGTAGGGCAACCCCAGAAGCGCATCAAGCCGGTCGTTGTCGAAATCGTAGTTCTCAAATGAACGAAGCGAAAGAAGTGACGAAGGACTAGTGAGGGTGGCCGAATTAGACCCGTTGGTGGGGTTGAAGCTCGAGAAACAGTCTTGTCGGCTCGAGGTCATGCTTGTGCTTTGTGGCGTGTGAAAAGTAGAGTGTTTTGCGCCGGTGCTTTTGCTCATCGACGATGGTGGGAGAAACAGGAATCGTTTTGGATCCGTAGGAATGTTGTTCAACATGAAATCGTCGATGATCTCCTGTTTGATTTTCTGCTTGTCATAGGGCATCTCCATGTCGAATATTGCGTCCTCGTGCTTCTTCTCCAGGAGCGAGCCGGTCAGCAGATCTTCGTTCGAGAACACCGAGTTTGATGAAGGCAGGTGCGTATGCGAGGTGTCAGCCGAGGGCGCCAACTTTTCCCGGTATGGCGCCAATTGAGCTTGGTAGTTGCCGCTTTCGACTAGCGCATGCAAGTCGACTTTCGGCAATAGGAACCGCATCATGTTGGTCATGTGGAATAGGCGATTTTCAACGTCCGTAAGGTGCGCCCGCGTCAACGGCGAACGCACAGTACGCGGAGAATACGAGCAGCACCATTTGTGCTGAATGCACTTCAGACACCGGGGAAACTGCTTCGAACACTTGAGCTTCCGTTTTCGGCACGAGTCGCATGCCTGCTCTATTGCCGAGTTGGGGTCTGCGGAAGCACTGGGGCTGCTTTCGGAATGCGATTCGGATAAACTCTCGGACATGCTTTTGAGGTTCAGTTGACACCCGGATCCCCGCCGGGATTCGGAACAACCTCCCGCATTATCCCGGGGGCTAATCGACGTATTTTTGGATGCGTACTTCAGGGAACTTTTTCGAGAACTGTTGAAGCCATCATGGGCATCAGAGTCCACATTCAGACTCGAAACAGAATTACCACGATCTGGGCTCATCATGGCAGACTCAATTTCGCGTGCTATAGCTGATTGTGTGGCATTGAGACTATCACTAGAGCACATAGGTGAGGTAGGCTCCTGTTTGATGAAGAACAGCGGCGAATCCATTGGTGAATATTCACAGAATAAGGATAATTTGTCGGGAATGAACAAGTAGCGTCGGATCAACCAAGGCCAATTTGGGTATAGGGGTTGCTTTATTATTCAATGGAATATGCAGACACCGGGAGCAGCGGATTGCTATACTTTTAAGATGCAACGGGTGGGATATATTTCACTGATCCGTGTTGAGTTTGCTATTTGTGTACAGCGGATAAACGTTCAAGAAAGGTGACGGGGCCA
>JAKTWD010000189.1:0-14082 GCA_030581935.1 Metschnikowia corniflorae | reverse complement strand
AAATCCCGCTTAAAAAAAAGAGGCTCCTTTGAAGGCGAATTCGGCATGGTCAAGACCCAAAACTTCGTGAACTTGTTGCAAACATGCATTAATACCATTCCCCCCTGTCTCAGGTCGCGTAGCCGCGTGTTCACCCGCAATTCTGCTCGGATTTTAATGAATGATAGTTCGGATAATGGACAAGAGGAGAATCCTCAGCTAAAGACAAAAAAGAGGCTCAAAGAGAGATATATCGGGGCTCATCGAAGAGAAGAGGTAATTTTCAATAGCTAAAATATCAAACATCACTACATTCCTCGCTATTCCAAATCTTCTAATGAACATCCCCATAACAGTGGTGTATAGCTCTTGCGGCCACGCATGCAGAACACTGCTGTCATATGCAGTAACACTGGTCTATATACCGGAATTTACTTCTTTATTGGATAAGGAGTCCAAAACGACGATTATAATTAGGTCCGGCTTATCCATGTTTCACTATATCGCGCTAAATGGATCACTCGATAAGCGGATATATCACAAAATTACGCGTAAATAATTGCGGGAGCTCACCACAGATACTTAAAATGTTGTTACAGTAAAACCTCGATAAGCGAATACACTAAAGACGCGCGCGTTTATGCGCTAATCGAGGATATTCACTTATCGAGGATTTGAATGGTTTTCTTGATGGACAAAAATTCCTGAAAGTGTGTACAATTATAAAAATTAGTGAGTATAATAGAGCATTTCGAGACGATCATACCAATGTAAATCAAATTTCATATTTTTAGTTTTTGTGATCAAAAATTTGCTTTTTAAACATTGGAAAAAAAAAATTGAATGCGCATTCTGCTTTGTGAAAACATTAGTTTTGGCCAAGTAATACAAATCACAAATTCTGTTTAGTACAATTCCTTTGGCTTTGGTTAAAGTGTCAATCAAATAAACGCCACGTATGTACTGTCATTGAGTGCTGTGTTTTGTGTAATATCTTTTTCATAGCTCTGAGTATTTGTGGTGAACTCCCGCAATGATTTACACGTAATTTATGTTTGAATTCTGCGGCACGACGCGTATTTGCGTCCTTGTTTTTATTTCAATGAATGTGTTTAAAATATATTATCTAATCATGAGATAGCCGCTACGATATTATGACCATTTTCAAAAAATTTCTCTTTAAAGAAACATCACATTGGGGGTGTGTGGTTAGGCTGCAATGCGAGCCTCATATATTTCCTAATATAATATTTCTCGTAGATAAATATTATGCACGTACTTGAATAAATAACAACATCTGACTCGTGTGGTGCAGCGGTCAAGGTGTAACCCTATTGCACCTAAGACCCCGGTTCGAAACCCGGGCGACACTAAAAAACTGGATGTGCGGTGCACGTCTGGAAAATCAAGTGTGTTAAGGTTTTCTATAGAATATATAGTTTTCGCCCACGGCTAAGGTAAGCGGCATCCTTCAATACATATCTGTTTCTTTGAAAAAAAAAAACATCAGGGCTATGAAGAAAATTAGGCTAAACAGCTCACTCAAAGGCAATACATACTTGGCATTTATTTGATTGATACTATAGCCAATACCATTTGTTTCTTTTTATAAGAATTTGTATAAATATAATTTTGTGATTTGTATTTATTTGCTAGAACTAAGGGTATCGTACTTCATTAGATTTCGCACCAAACTGGCATTTGGGTCACCGCCTGCATTTCGTAAAAATGTAATATCTTTGACTTCGAATATAAACGCTGAATTTACGCTCAAACATAGAAAAAGATAATTGAGCTTTACTCGGACATGTCTGTCTACGATGCCTTGTTATTCCACAAATATACAAGTGGTTTTAAGGTTTTTCTGTGGCTGTGAAATTTCATTTTCCAAGTCCACGAAATTTTTCAAAAAGGGGTTAACATTCCCCAGAAAGCTGGAATTGCGTTCGTTGAATTCCTCATTAGATACGTCACTAGCGTCGGCTATACGCTTTTTCGAGTTTTTGCTTTTTTTCTGCCTGGCATGAGTGACGAGAACATCGCCGAATTGTTTGGCCATTATCGCAAATGAATACACCTGCCAAAGCGCGTAGTTTGAAAGGTTGTAAAAAGACGCTTGCAACGGACCAGCCACATCCCCAGGACAATCTTCTAGTGACTTGTAATGGAAGAAAGGATCACTAAATAGCTGTGTTTTGAAGCGTACTCGAATCATCAGCAAGACTAGAAGATCTCCGAGGCGTCAGATGATTTCTGGAGACACCTCGTTTCTTACCTCGATGAAGATCTTTGAAATTATCCGCTGTGGGTTTAATGGATCTTACACCGGCAGGTTCGAAGCAGCTCCTGACACTTCGAGCATTGATAGCTTCTACCCGAGGAAGTTTGTATGGTCCGATCAGTCATCTTTATTGATGCGCACACGGCCACCCGCGAGCACATTGAACCCAGTTCTTTCTCCAACCAACTGGTAATATTTTGTTTTCAACGGTCCCAAACAGCAAAAATCGAGAGAGTGTAACACATCAGATGTGTGAGGCGGCATTTCTCCAGCGACTCTTTTATTTCGTTGCAGATTTTGTCAAACTCTGGTGTCAAATGACTACCATTTCAGTCAAGTATTAGAAGTCTATGATGCCTTTCGTTGTAGACACTGTCTGAGGTATAAAAATCTTTTCGCGCCACCGGATAGCGATCTCACTGGATGTCCAATCATTCATTCTAACTCCTAAGCACTCATCATGTTGGGCAACTATTTCCTTTTTCGGCAACGGGGGAAGTGAGCGGTACGTTGAGCGTCACCAAGAAAAGATATGTGAGCTGGTCGATGGTGAGCATAGACCTTTCTTGTGACGCTTTCTCACTTTGCCGAGTGCTTAGCCGCGATCTCTACAATGAGTTTCTATCACTACGCTTAGATTTATTACAACGACTTGTAATCCAGGCTACTGATTATCACTCCAACGGTTTCATTTTCGAGTGAACTAACTTGTTTCTGCATTGTACCTTCAAAGAGATTAACATCTGTGACGCTTTCACGCAGGCCTGATTTCCTTGTCCAATTCATTAAAAGAGTAATGATTTATCGCTCCGTCATTCTACAATTCCAGAGCTTTCAACACTCAACATGTTTTCATAACAAATGCACCCGTCTTGGGATAAATTCAAACCCATAACTATCAAAGCGTTGGTCACGAGTATCTGATGGGAATCCATGGCTGGGCAACACAATCCTGCGGTTCTGATCGGTTCCATATAAGAGTCGTTCTCATCTACTAATGTGGAGTGGCACGTTGTTAAAAAATCACTTTCACAAATCTGTGAAAATATAAAAAAACACAGAAATGAGATATCCGTCAAAACCAATTCTAATAAAAGTGCCGCGAGAAACACCCAGATCTACTTGCAGCAGCACCGCGGGAATGGTTGCAAAATTGCCACCGCTACTCAAAAACAGGAAACGTGCTTATCTCCGAACTCCCTGCACTCCCGGTGCCGACAACATAATTCCCATAAAGAAAATCAATCAAAGCCTGGGAAGGCCCGGGTTTGGAATACGCCACAAAATGCGACCCGTCGTATACATTGACATATGTCAAGTTTCGCTCGGTCCTCACATGCCCCTCTATGCTCCCGTTATGGCGCCACAAATGTGTGGGTAAATTTTCGGAAAAGCCCGTTTGCCCGCCCCATTCCAACTTGCTTATGAGTATCTCGGCCCCCACGTGATTGCAAATAAAATCCTTGTTGCCATTGTACATCACGATGCCCATTTGCTGCAAGAGGTCCGGAAAAAAGTCGATTGCAGCCACCGAGTTTCTTGGTTGCAACCGGTAGTTCACCTCCGCCGAGCAGTCTGTCCAAACAGAGTCCCAAGGCACATTCAACGCCCTTTTGACGTGATCTTGATTCACAAAAAGCTCCAATTTCTCAAAGTCAGACGGCCAGTTGCTGCCACATTTGGGGTACGTGTCCAAAAGCGCATAGTCGTATATGTTGTAGCACATTGGGCTCAGCAGATTGAGGCCAGAGGCCGTGTTTTCAATGATTTGAACCAAGACTTGGGGACAGACCTCCGTCACGTTTCCAAACGGGTTTCCGTGCTCGTTATACACCTCCTCACACTGTGCTTGGGCTTGCATAACCTCGTTCCACTTCGCATTTTTAGGGGAAATTAGGTTCTCGTAAAGCGCGTACGTGAGGAACGTTCTGCTCTGTTCGGCTGGCGAAATGTATCCATTTCCGATGAGCAAACCTTTTAGTTTGTATTTCATGGGCGAATTCTCGTTGTGGCGGACAATGTCTCGGGCAATATAAGGGAGAAACTGGCCACCATAGCTCTCGCCCGCAAGCACGATTTCGTTTGCGAGATCTTGCGGAAAAACCTCAAAGTACTTCTCCAAAAACTTCATAAAGTGCCGCAGCAAGTCGTAGAGCTCCGTGTCGTAGTTGTCGCTGTAACTGAACCCGGTGTTCGCCGGCTGGTCCACGTACACGACATCACCCTTCTTGTGCCATGAGCCCTGGTTATGAACCAACTCGTTTTGGTCGTTGACTCGAAAAGGACCGTTTTCCGCAAGTGCTCCTGCAATGGACAGGCACCCCGGGCCGCCGTTGAGCCAGAAAATCGTCTTGTTCTCGGCCGCCGGTGATTTCTGCGGATCGACAAATTTCCAGAAAAAGTAGTGCGTGTTGTTTTCGCTGTATAACGGTATTTGGCCTGCAAACATGACAGGGGCGGGGATTTCCGGATTGGGTCTGGACACATTTGGGAAGTTCGAGACTGTATAGTCGTTTTGGGCGAGTTTGGTTTGGTTTGTGGAGCTGCTCGACCTTCCATTGACGCTTGCAAGTATAGTGGCAAGCGATAGGACACACACGAAAGGACGCATGTTGGAAAATGTGAGAGATCAATCCATATTTCGGGGTCCTCCGTTTCTTTTAATTAGTTCCCGAAACGATAATTGCTCATGGCTCGGGCAAGTGTCCGCACACTTCGTCTAATATTTCCTACTGGGAGGACCTAGATCAGGTTTACCCAGACTGCGAGTCATGAATGTTGCTATCGCGTTTTTGGTGATTCATATCTGCTGAAGCTTCCCGATATAGACTACGAAGTGTACTACTCTACTATTTCCCTCGCTGACCTTATCGTGGGGAGTTTTCGCGTTTCGTTGTTCTTGCCATTAGTAGGATGGGGTTATCGATGTTGGTGGTTTCCCTCGGAACGATTGTTCTGGTCCGGAATTAGGGTATGGCCAGTGTTGAGAGCAATTACATAGATAGTTACTAATTGTATCGTGACCAGAAGTAATTTGGGAATATACTAGTAATTAACCCGATATATTCCGAATGTGTTGAAAGGTGGGGGTCTGCTAAATTTTTGCTGGCCACAAAAAGGCGAATTGATTCTTTTCTTAAAAAAGGCGAAATGTTATACTTTGCCCATCAAGACTCGTGGTCGTGTTCGTTGTGTCTCAAGATCAAATGTCTACACAAAACTGTCTCGCTCTGGTTGTGAGCGTCCCTTGGAATCACGGTGGTCGTGACAAAGAAGCTGTCCCATACTCAAGTACGGTGTACTTGTTTGGAAGGTCAAGCGTTACGTCGGATACAAGAATAGAGAGACCACACTCCAATGTCAGAGCTAGAATCACGCATTGACCTGGCCATTCAATACAACGAACGATTTTAAACACTTCCAGGGACAGTTTTCTCGTGAATTGTTTGTAACGAGTCTTGAAGTCCTTGCGGCTCTTCAATTTTGCGAGAACACTGTATCGGAGTCAAGTATTGGTGCACCTTTGCGGTCCACGCAGGGCTAAATGCAAAGCTATTTTCTGCCTGACGTCGTTCAAACCAGGTGGTGTTGCGGGAGACCACTGTTTACTAACAAGCGTCAGATGATTGCCAGGCTCGATCCCAATCATTACTCAAAGCTGTTGTTGGATGTTCTGGTATCCGCCAATATAACATTCTCGTTTGTTGATGTTCCTGTTGTGAGAAGGCTTCTCCAATACCTCAAAAGTGACGTGGCCTCGGTGTCTCCACCACGTTGAGACATCAGCTTTTTGTATACTACATCAAGATGTAAACATTCTCATCGATGTCTCGCCAGGAACAAAAGTCGAATTGTTCTCACCATCGACGAATGGAGAGCCAGTATCAACTTAGAGTTTGTCGCTGTTATGCACTCTCATAATGAGGGATTCGAGTTCAAACGCATTTTATTGGCTTCGAGATTACGACAAGCACTTCACATACGACCGTTGTGTTTTTTGGCTTTCTCAAGGATGGTCGTGAAGACTATCAGGTTGAAGACCATATCGTGCTAAACACCAGAGACAATGCCGACTCCATCGACGTTTTAGTCGATTTTGTTTGTCAAACGAGCTCGAAGCAGTTGCAGATGTTCGGTGTGCTGGGCATGTATTCAGCTTATCGAGCTTGTCTTATTTGTAATGGATCTTTCTCAGACCAATGATGTCTGCGCAGCTTAACGACGAATATGCCAAAGTATGTAGAGAAAATCCTGACCAAGGCGCTCCATTCGAAGAAATGAAACTGTTCGCCTCGCGGTTCAAAACGTGGCTGATGGGGTCTATTTTCACACGCCCTTGTAAACACATTTGTGCCTAGCGTTGCCGCTAACAAGAAAACCAAGCGGGGGCCCAAACGCTTATTGAAAAACAAGTGGGATTTCACCTAAAAAGACTTTATCGAGTTCTTGAAATTCGAAAGGAGATCACTGAGCTATTTGGTTCCTTTGAGAGGAGCACTATGAGGTGATATACAGTTCGTTCACCAAAGAAGATTGAGAATACTTGAATTTTGTTGGCAAAGTTGTCGAAAGCCCAGCGAATCAACCTGTGTTTCAATCGCATAAGGAGATGACCATACGTTCAACGGTTCACTATATCTTTCATCTTTCGAAGAATCTCAGGTCCTGGGAGCGCAGTGATACAACGCCGAACAATCTGTTGATCGCCAAAGGATTGAAACAAGTTATGCTCACTTTACTCCAGTACTATCCTGTAAAGGATATTGAGCACCTCATGAAATTGTGTCTTTCTGTCATGCTTCTCTCCCCCCCTTCCCAATAAAGCTCAAGTTGTGTGAAGAAATGTGATTTCCGCATGTCTGCCCCCGCTGAGTCGTTTTTTCGAGAACAAAAGACAGGATAACGAGGAAACGCAATTGAATACTCGCGATATCTATCAGAATTCTGACGGTTCTCAGACATCGAGGCTTCATTTCCGACGAGGCGGCAGCATTTCTTGACGACGAGAGCGATTTGGTCATTGGAGCAACACCATATAAGGACAGGTCTGTAAGGCCAATCTATATTTCCTTGGACAATGAGGAGCATGGACTGGATGATGACCTTACTGAAGGCTACACAGAATCTGCTACTTACTTTACGTGAGTTTTATGCGTTCAAAGTGATGTGAATAAAGATAGTAGTAATTAGGTATAATTGTGGATAATTTCTACTTATATCTAGCTAGTCTTATCACGAAGAGTATATTATACAGTTAATTGCCACAAAAAATTGTAATTACTATAACTATTCTCATCACTGTTTCCGCTAGAATAGACAGCAGGCAGATGGAGGAGAGCAATTACACAGAGAAATGTATTTGTGGCTTTTCGCACATGAATCCAGAAGAGTGAATGCTGTTGAGGTCAGATATGCAGAAGTCTCTGTGGCCTCCAAATGTAGCCCGTGCTCTTCTTGTGGGCACGATGGTTTATCCAAGATTGATAAATATATTTCATGGGTAAATTCAGTATGTGTTGTATATATGAGAAGAGCTGATTCGAGAGGGTCATAAAGAAAAACACGGGGAGTATCCTGTACTCTGACTGTGGAAATACTTATTCTCTTCTTCTCTGTCCTTTCTGAAGGTTGTATAAGGATCACAGATACCCCAGTCAGAATATTAGGCAGCTTCCTGATAGCCTACAAGTAGTCACAATTCAAGTCCAGAAACTTTCCAAATGAAACCACGATTAAATAAGTTTTCACCATGATGAATAAGTGTCGCTCAATGGGGCCGACAACATTTGATACCACCCGTTGTCGAGTTGAGTGAAAGAGTAATTCTTTCGCTGTGATCGATCCGACCATTTTTCAGTGTGGGTCCATATCTCCACAATTCTGTCTCCTTTAACAAAGGTTCAATTCAACCAATCCAGTCAGACCCTGATATACGTACCAGAAGAAATGTTTGCTGTTTTTCCGTTCAACCCTTTCTTTAATTTCTCATTTGGAACTGCAAGAATAAAAAATCTGAGGACAGACTTTGAACAAATCCCCTTTGCGCATAGCGATATAGAGGCGAAACGGTACATCATGTGATAGTTCATTCAATGCTGAAAAGAGTCAATTTCAACAATTATGAAGATGGTGATGGTGTCGAAAAATATCACCATGGCGACTAACAAAAACTGCGACTGCCTTAACAAGGAAAGGACAGTATGTAACAGGAAGGAAAATCGCCCGTGGCAACGCATCTCACACACGATTTGTCATAAAATCCAATAGATGAGGAGGCAAATGCTGCTCCCAGAGAACGCCCGGAGATCTCAGTAGGCCCGGCGCTTTCGGCAACACACGGCGTCTTCCAGGAAAACCTTGGCAAATTTCAGAAGGTGCTCACAGAACTCATGGACCCAGAGAAAGCTGAAATGAGATCTCCCAGCTTGTCGGATTCTTCTCTGAACATACCTAAGATATGCCAGAGACAACGCATGCGACGCCAGAACAATAGATATAGCAACCATTACAGAATTGGCATTCATGGAAATACCACCAACGGCTGAAATATTATCCCTCATATGGGTGGAATCACTTGACGAGGCAATTCAGCTAGTTGCGACCTCAAAGACCGTCTCACAACCAACAAATGGGAAACGGCAGACTTCATTGCGATATCTCCAGTTCAAATTAAGAGGGACGAATAGATCACTCAAGCTTTCCTGATTGTGAGCAGGACCATGGCAGTGTATTTAGACAAAGAAATAGTTATTGATAATGTTGGAGCGACTTGGAGTACTGACATCTCCCCGGTGTGGGAAAAAGCAAACAACTTTTCAAATTTCCCAAGCAACGACATCATCGACGAATATTTCACCAACCCCACTCTAAGTCGGGGGCAAATGCAAAAAGATGGATTCCCTGACGCAAACACCGAACGTTCAAACAAACCGATTCGCAGGTAGGATAGAATCCTCATGGGGTTCATGGAAGGTGTGGGACCCCCAAAATACCTCATCTTCATATACTTCAAAAGCACTCACATGCCAATAACCTTGCTCATATCTCATGCAACGCTCATGAAAGTTTTGAGACAAATCAAAAGCCAATAAATGGTGGAATATTTTTCTTCGAAGCTAAAATTGACAGCAGCCTCGACGTATGGCAACATGGCCTGAGTGAGAACCTGAAGAAGGTGACAGCTGATATCCAAGAATGGAAGCCCCGGCAGGGAGAGAGCCCAGTCCCATTCGCTAACCTGGACACAAAGCAGCCACCGGTGTCGTCCAAGAGACATACCCCATTCAACAAACCACACGGAACTCACTTCCATCATGCAGAAAAAGAACAAGTGGGAACAAATTGGAGAGTGCACAGAAAATAAACCACCCCATTTTTTCAAGAGTTCAAGAGTACTGGAAAGAAGCTGAATGTACTAGAAAGTCTAAGGAGGAATAGAAACAGATGTGCATTTTGTGAAAACGAACAGTACATGGACAAAAATGATGTTTCCAGAGGGATGTTATACTACTCTCTTTAACACGCTCAAATTAGCCATCAACGATACAACTGCGTCGTATTCTGCTGCATTTATAGACTTAAGATGGCGACTGACTTTGAGAATAGTCTTTCTAACGAATATCTGGTAAATTCAAAGAAAAAAAGCCTACTCTTCATTGTAGAATGAGAAGCCGCGACTCAAAGAGCCCAAAAGAACCTTAATGGGCTTCAGCACATGAAGTCACGAAAATGATGCCAACGTTCAACATTAAAACCCAAAACTTCTCCTTTTTTCACACGTTCCCCACTCTTGTATTTTTTCCTCGATCCCTTCACCATCACACTAACCCATTCTGTCTGCCGCGACTCCGGCGACTGCGACGACTCAGATGACTCAGATGACTCAATTGTACCCAAACGCCTAACCCCGAAGTGCGCGTGCGGCCAAATTTCACCGCTATGGCCGAACAAGACCAACAATTTCCACCACATCCCACCATACTCCTCTATTATTGCACCCCGCTATACGCAAAAACACTCTTTCAACGAGCCCACCTCACTCAGCAAATCCATAACATGAACGTTCTCGTTTATTCGGGCAAAGGGTCCACCACCGAGGGAGTGCGCCATACTGTTGAGCTGCTCCGGCAGTGCTTATCTCCGTATTACGCAGTGGTGACCATATCGGAACAAGCGTTGTTGCACGACCCCTGGATGGGAAAGTCGGCCATGCTCGTGTTGCCGGGAGGCGCGGACTTGCCGTATTGCGACTCTTTGAACGGCCACGGCAACAGAAAAATCGACCGGTTCGTGCGTGGTGGAGGCAAGTTTATCGGCTTGTGTGCTGGCGGGTATTTCGCATCGAAACGGTGTGAGTTCGAAGTGGGAAATCCTGAAATGGAGGTCAGTGGTCCCCGTGAACTTGGCTTCTTTCCGGGCACGTGCGCCGGCTGTGTCCACTCCGGATTCGTGTATGAGTCCCATAGAGGTGCTCGCGCAGTTAGAATGGCGGTGAACACTTCCGTTTTAGGAACCTTGGGCGGCCCTGACCACGTCACGGCATACTATAACGGCGGCGGCATGTTCATGGACGCGTCGAAGTACCGCAATGTCGAGATCTTGGCCCAGTATACCGGTCAAACGGATGTGGTCGACGATTCTGTAGATATGGCCGCGGCGGTGTATTGTAAGGTCGGAAAAGGCGATGTAGTGCTCACCGGGGTGCATCCCGAGTACACCCCGCAATTGATGAAGCCGGCACCGGACGATGCACACTTCAAAGGCGTGGTGGCGGAGCTTGAACGGACCAACGAGCTGCGTACGCAGTTTCTCGCGGCGTGCTTGAAAAAAATCGGACTCAAGGTCAACACGGACCCTCTTCTGACCGTGCCGAGACTCACGCCTATCTACATGACGTCGCATCTAGACCCCCTGAGGGCACAAAAGGTACGCAAAGACTTGGAAGACAACTTGGACTTCGTAGCACCCAATACCTTCGAGGACGTGCACGACACGTTTGTGCTCCACGACGAGGCCGAGCCCGACCACGCGTACATGCTCCCGGAGGCACGTGACCACGCAAGCCCGGAGTCGCTCGAGGCGATTATCGCCAGCATGAAGCACGTGAAGATCTTCACGTCGGCGGCGTTGCCGGACACGCGCACAACGCCGTACTTCGACATGAAACAGTACTTCGCGTGCTTGCAGCAGCTCCACGACACCAACGGCGCAGACCTCCATGTCAGGGATTTCGGCTCCGTGTTGCTCTACGGCGAGGTGGTCTCCTCCACGAACACGCTTCTCGACGCCAACCCGAACTGGCTTCGCCACCTCCCCACCGGCACCACCGTCACCGCCACAACTCAAGTGGCGGGCCGTGGCCGCGGCGGAAACGTGTGGGTGAACCCGAAAGGCGTCATGGCCACGTCAGTGCTCTTGCGTGTCCCCTCCGAATCCCAAAAGAACTTCAGCATTGTGACCCTCCAGTACTTGTGTGCACTCGCGGTCATCGAGCTGATCTTGGGGTACGGCGGCGCCAGTCCAGGCCAAGGCGTAGGATATGAGGATATGCCGCTCCGACTCAAGTGGCCCAACGACATGTACGCGCTCAAGCCGGAGTACTTCAACGATGTCTCCGATAAAGACAACACGAGCTCCACTGTGGAAGGTGACGAGCAAAAGTGGGCCAAAGTATCGGGGGCGCTAGTGAACTCGCAGTTCATCAACAACCAGTTCTACTTGGTGTGGGGCTGCGGCGTCAACGTGCTGAATCTGGCCCCCACCACCTCGCTCAACAATGTGCTTGACAAGCTCAACGAATTAAGGCTGCAAAAAGGGTTGCCGCCGCTTCCCCCGTATACCCACGAGACGCTTTTGGCACGGGTGGTGTTCACCTTGGGCCAGTTCTACAGCGTGTTCCAGAAATCCGGGCTTCTGCCGTTTTTGGCGTTGTACTACAAAAGATGGTTTCATCTGAACCAGCGTGTGAAGCTCGACGCCGAGGGCAACGGCAGCACCAGGGAGTGTGTCATCAAGGGCATCACCAGTGATTATGGGCTTTTGGTAGCCGAAGATGTTGCGACGAGAGAAACCTTGGAGCTACAGCCCGACGGGAATTCTTTTGATATTTTCAAGGGGCTTGTTTATAAGAAGAGGTGATAGGAAGAGGCAGGGGAGGAGGGGGAGAGAAGATAGCTGGTGGAGAATAAACGGGTAAGAAGGCATATGTTGAGTATGGTGTGTGATATGTGTTTGTAGGTGGGTGGGAAACGTGTGGTATCGGTGATGTCGGCGGAGAGATTTTGTAAAATTGACTGAAAATTAAGTGTGGGTCCAATGGGCGTCGTTCAAGGGAGTGTCGGCAAGAGGGAAGGAGTTAAGATGTGAAGGAGTGGTAGATTTTGTCCCTCATTTATGTTTATTCCAAGCCGTCGCCAAGAGTGGTGTGAGAAGGGGGCAGTGTTGAGGGTAATCAGTAATTAGGAATTACTATAGTGATATAGTTAGTAATTTTATCGCGACTAGTAGCAATGAGGATAATTACACTTATTCATTTGTTTTTATAAAGAAACATCACATTGAGGGGTTCTGTAGTTCGGCTTTTGTACGAGCCTGATCTCAGCAAAACTAGATTTTCCTCCGATGGAGTCTGGAGTTTTAAATATGACTTCCCCACGGGAGATTCTCGCCCAAATCTTTTCTATTACAGTGGCCTGCCAATGTGTCATCGATGCGCCTGAGTGACCCGCCTCAACGCCGGAGACACTTGTTTCGCCAGGAGGGGGAAAGGTGGACACCTTCTTGGTGCTCCCGAACCCTACGAAGCTAAACTTTTCGTACAACCTTCACAAACCGATCGAGTTGTGTAGGTAGATTTTAGTGTGAATTTTGTATTATATTGTCGTGATTATTACGATTAATTAAATAGTCATCTTACTCAGAATAAGAATGATTAAGCCGGGTTCTCGTAGCACCACACTACATTATTCAGAGCACACTGGCTTCCAGAACAGCTAAAGTATTCTTACACCCGAGGGGTCAGGAAGCTAAATGTGGATTAAAGCTTCATTGCATATATTGTCAAAACCAGTCATCTGTCCTCATCCTTTCATATTTTAAGTCAAGCAGAATATCATTAGTAGCCATGCACGAATCGGGATTGACAAAACCGGGAGACCTCGATAACATGTAATATAATGCTCGTGGAGACGTAGAAGTTGCTGGAAAATGGCCATTGATTCCCGACGACGTCTTGAGTTAAAGTGCATATTGGCAATGGAGGACATAAGAGACAAGTGTGGATGTGTTGGCATTGAGTACTGAAGGAAAGAGTATTTTTTTGCTTTATATGTTCCCGATTGTTGTGTTCTTGATAACCAAGAGATGGCGAGATTATTGATCATGCGTGGAAGTCTGCAGTGCTCTTTAAAGTTTGGTCTTAAAGCAGAATCAATCTGGGGTATGACAGCCCCGATAGCTATAGGCTATAAAAGTTTGCTGGATAGTGGAAGAAAAAACCAGATCAGAGTATCTCCCTTCACAATATCGAGACGAGCAAGTTCTCGGCTCCGACCCGAAGGTATTTTAGAAGAAAGAATGGCATCTTCGACGAAAATAATGCACACACCTCTACAAAATAGCCGGTACAATCATCGATTTCAAAAAAAAATCGAAATTAAAATAGATGTTATGTGAACTAAGAGTTCACTCGAAATTTTGGCAAGAAATGCACAAGCAATACACACCACTAGTCAGTTGCAGCATCTCAGGTTGCACGCTAGATTCATAGGCAGATCAAGACATCTCGTGATCATCAGAATTACAGCTCTCTTCACTCGCCCCAG
>JAKTWD010000188.1:0-14225 GCA_030581935.1 Metschnikowia corniflorae | reverse complement strand
TTGACCAATAGAGGGTCATATATTGCTCATCCAAAACGCAACGAGAACAAGGATTATCAATTCGATGGATATGACCACGGAGAGTTGAACGAATATACCTCAGGCAGAAAAGTTAATACACCACCACAAGGCTGATCTTTTGGAAGCCTTGCAATGTACTCTAAAATGAGAATTGACTCGTTCTACAAGTCGTACAATGTCTGTTCGACGGGCTTTCTGATCTTCATGGCCATATTTCGCAGCCAGCCAGGGCACAGAAATTTAGACTCACTCTATACATCCCCAATGACTGAAATCCATAACGCAACCACATATCTTGAGGCATCCAAGCCTTTATACCAGGACAACTTGCTCTTTGTTAAAGTTGGAGCAAGTTCAAAACAAATACGTCAGGGCCTAAACTCCTGGGGTAAGGGACCTGCACATAGTCACCGGTTTTCGTCCTTTTGGATCCAGTCCCCAATAAACTACAAAGCCTCTAAAAACGTTGTTTCTACTTTGGTGGTAAGAATTGAGCCATGGTCATCATTCAAAAATAATGTTCTCGCTGTATAAAGTCGGCGTATTTCTACTTTGAAACAACAAGCGCAGTCTTCTATTGTGTATTACTGTGAGTCCGATTTGATTATGCTTCTTCCTTTTCTTTTAAAAAATCACGCCATATTCTCTATCAAAGTCACCTAGCTGATCATTTCTCCCAGGCTTCATAGACACCAATTCTTCTTTTTTGAAAACAAATCTGAAGGTAGACATACTCGACAATGACGTTGCATCGAGGCAGAGTACAGAGAAGGCAGAGTACAGAGAAGGCAGAGTACAGGGAAGGCAGAGTACAGAGCGTTCATTGGCAAGCTTGTGCGATGTTTCATACTATGTGTATGATTTCCGTCGGGTCTGCGCCTCAAGCTATTCTCTACAAATAGTATCACTCTCCCTTACTCTTTCCTCCAGCCTGTGCTTATCTACGGTCTTAATAGTTTGCATTGCTCCCCAAAAGCTGCGTTTGCTATCCCGCGTATCATTTATCTTGGCAACTCCTCTGCCAAGGCAAGAAACTCGGTGTATAATGTCTGGACCTTCTCAGTACTCTTGTAAATGTTCTCATCAAGTTTTCCATGAGTATCAGTAAGGACCAGGCTCTTATATTGAGCTCAACCATACGATACACTAAGTCGAGGCCTGCAAATTACTCGAAAGTACCGTTTCAACTCGCCACACGCGGCCACCTTCATAGCATGCTCTCTTCTGGCAGCTTTTTCATCATAACCAGGGTCTTTTTCGGCACGAAACTCGATAGCAGCGACGTCGTTCCCGAGCCGGTTGACGGCCGTGTCCCCAAGACTCACGTGAAGCGGTTGCTCACTGAGATTAGACCCTTCCATGCCTTCCCAAAGCAGGGCATAGTCCAATCGTAGACGCATGGTATTGGCGGTTAAGGCTGGACACCAAAAGGGGCCGACTCTGCGATGCCCGACTGATTCGCTTATCAGCCATGTTTACCCCGACGTTTCTCAGCGGTTGATAATCTGTGATGTCTCCATGCTGAGAGGTCTCAGTTGGGAAATCACTCGCGCTCCAACACCCAATTGCAGGGTGTAAAACCTGGTTATCCTCTGCGTAATTCCATAACCATAGACAACCAATTTTATACCGCCGCGTTGTATTTCTAGAATGCACCAGCCATTTTCGGAAGGAAATTGGCACATCGAGTTCTCCTGAATCTATGATCCATCTGGGAACGGAAGTCAATTATGTTGAGTCAGTGCTCAACGGTCACGCTTCCTCTGGCTTGATAAAAGGCTGGTAGCCACCATATACCGACCAGTCATCGTGTCTTCCCTGGCTTTCTGTGCAAGTGGCCTTAGGGAAGCAGCCTCCCCTTACTCCAATTTGAATGAATCACCGTTAAGCGAGCAGTGCGACCAATAGAATACGGAGCGACACCATCCAAACCAATCATTAAATTCCCAAAGATTCTCATCAGCCAAGCTTGTGCTTGAAGAACGGATCGTCGTACAACTCGCCTCTCGCCGCCTTGGTCTCTCTGTCGTCGAAATGCCCCTTTCTTTTCTGCCCCAGGACACCCCCGAAAGTTTCATCTGATATTCCGCCAGCCACCGCGGTCACCTCCAGCCTCGTTTTCTCCCCCTTCCAAGGCACAATCTCACCATCCATTGTTCCGCAGTAGTACATCGCCAGATTCGCACCAGCATACGCAATCGAAGCCGTGCGGACCGACCCCCTGGAGCCAGCCCTCTGAAGACGCAGCACAAGCTTACCATCGATGGCCCGAAACACCAAGACATCCCCGTTATCGGACGCAAACAAGAGGTGCTGCACCTCGGTCTCGTTCCGCGGACTGAGCACCAAGGGGAGGCTCTGCAAGTACTTGTTGCGCGTCAAGGGGCCAAAGTTGACGAGCTTGTTGATCGGCGGCGCGTTGCTGCTGGCTATGTCCCATACCCGGATCTTGTCGTCGTTCCCCGCAGTGTAGAGCACGTGACCGGACTCCTCCCACGTCACCGCGTTGACGGGGCCCAGATGCGCCTTGACCACCAGCGAGCCAAGGTTGAGCGCGTCCTCTGCCGCCGGCCGCACGTTTGTTTTGGTCATGTCCAAGCGCGCGACACAACTCTTGGCCATGCGCACGTCCCATACCTTGGCCTCGCCGTCGTGGCCCCCAGAAGCAAGCAAATGCCCGTTCCGGGGATGCCAGCGCACAGCGAGCGTTTTCCCTTTGTGGCCCGGGAGTGTGTGTGCGCTCGAGGCCAGGCGCAAGTCAAGGAGACGGATGAACGGCTGGTCGCTGGCCACCGCAATTAAAGCCTGGGAGGAAAATGCGTTTTCTTGGTGTGCGGCGATGTCTATGGCATATACACGGTTCTCGACATCAAAAACGTGCACGACTTCGACGGAGTTTGTGTCCCAGACCTTGACCGTGTGGTCGAACGAAGCAGATATAAACATCCCGGTATCACGCGGCCACCACTGCACCGCCGACACGCCAAACTTGTGGGCAGCACGCCTGGGGACCGAGACGAGCGGCTGGAGACGCGTGGAGTCGACCTTTTGCAGCCTTTTGGCGGAATTCATCGCCCCTTCGAGACCGTCCTCGGAGTCCAGATCCGCACCATCGCCCGCCGCCCTCTCGGCGCGCAAGTCCCACAATTTCACGCTCGAATCGGCACATCCGCTCAACATGTACCTGTTTTCGGTATTCTCGATAGAGAGAGAGTTCACCGCGGCGTTGTGGTGGCAGTTGTCCGGGAACAAATTTGGGTCCATGGGCCTGAGCATTGTATATAGAGACTCGGTGACAGTGACGGCAAAGTCGTGCGGTCGGAGCCGCCCCGTGGCCCGCTCAAGAAGAAGTGCCTGCATTTTTTGATTTTCATTGACTCATTGAACGGGAACCAAAGGCTGAACTGTCTTTGAGTCTTTTGTGTAGTACTTAGCTGGACTCGTAATTAATACAGCAAAAGTAGTATGGGTGCCAAAATACCCCAGCAATGGGTGCCAATAATGGGCGCCTATATGTCGGATGCGCGCGTTTTCGCGGGTGCAAATTGCTGCAGCTAATGGTTGCGAAAACTGGAGTGTACTATAGCAGTGTTGTCAAATTTAGAGTATTACTACTTATCACACTTTTTTTGGTATTTGTAATATATAAAAAGTATTCAATACAACAAAAAACTAGAAATTTGTGAAGTTTTTTGTCGTTTAGTACGATTTTGCCTGTTTTTCGCCCCAATTCACCTTTTCAGTTCTCATCTATTAACGCAACTTTCGAGCATGAACTGTTCTCGACATTATTGTAAAAATCAATTATACTTTTCGCCCAAGGCTGAGTGAGGCGGCACCCTTCAATTCATATCTGTTTCCAAAAAAAATACTACTGAAAACCTACCTTCGGTAGAGCTCTTCATCCTCCCTTGAATCAGAGAAGCTTCCCAGATCGTTATCTAATTATGGAACTTTCTTGAGCCTATATTCCAGCTTGCTCCAAAAAAGACTATTTATCGAGTTTAAAGTCTCTGCATCGCTAGACGCTGCATCGCTCAACTATGCATCATGTCTAGAACACCATGTCTCTGCATCGTTAAAGTCGGAATCGCCAAAACCTGGTGAGTTGCGTGTATGTCCAAAGTCCTGCTTCGCTCGTGTCTCCTAAGTTTTGCGGACGACTGGTATCAAGATTTTCCATCGCGCTCAATCCTATTGAAATCTGCAAATCATCGTTCGGAGCACACGCTGTTTCGCTCGTTGTCATTGATCGTTGCTCATTTTGCCTCTCAGGGCAGGATCTTTTCCTCCCATCATCCAGGTCTGGTATCTTGACGATATCAGCAGACTTCGCTTCGCCCATACAACACGTAGAATGCTCGGAGGTGGTATTTAGAGGTTCTGAGTGATTCTGATCCAGAAAATCGGCAGCTTCCGACTGTGGTAGGGAGTCAAAGTAGACAATAGCCTCGACTGTAATAATGCCTCTTGCCTCCGTAATAGCCACCATCTCGATTGTCTGTGGTTGACGTCTGTTTCGCTTGTCCATAACTATGCTTGGTCTTAGTCTCACTGACCTTGCTAAAACGCTCAAACTTTGCGAGAGCTTTTGCAACTATCTCATAATCCTTTTCCCCGCCAAGATAAATGTTGACATCATCGGCAAAGGCATGGTATTTCAACTTTTCCACCACGCTCATGTCATGTTTGTAGACAGAGTTGTGGTTTTTATCGTAAGACGATTCGTAATTACAAATACGATGAGAAAAAAACTCGTCATCATAATTACGAATCGTATTACGATAATTACGAAAGTCGTGTATTGGCTAATAATAACAATCAACCCTAACATTTTGCAAAGGGAGCCAGCCATGAGAGCTAATGTGCCCTAGGTGTTTATATAATCTATTAGTAGTCAATATACTTCGCAAGGCATTTGGCAAGTTTAAGAAATTGCCTCGACGTGTGACGATCGAGATGAAGTTGCCTACTGAAAAGTACCGCAACGAAAACAACTTGGATCATTCATCGAGCACCACTTTACTTTCCAGCATTTTATTTTTGTCACCTTTGTCCCCTCATACGTACTTCATATCACTCATCTGAACGCGAACTTTGAAGCACAGGTTTTCGGTAATGCTTTCAGATATTTCCTCAACAAAAGTGTGACTGACATCGTCAAACTCAAGGTTGTTCATGTTCTCCACGGAGTTTTCGAGGCCTTGCTTCAACTGTCGCTTGACTCGTCGGCCAGCTCATCTGCGTCTTCATCTTCACACTCAGTGTCCACCTCTTCGTTTTCAATCCGACCCCTGCCATTCCTCTCACTACCGGGAAGCTTACCTATATATTTGAGTAAGACCAACATTTTGATGAACTCTGGCATCAATTCGGTTCTCTTCTTTGTTACAATGCGTTTATTGTAGAGAACGAAGATTCAGATAATGTTGACATGGAGAAGCCAACCATCTGTGCTGAATTGTCTTTGACTGGTAAAAACCCCCTTGCAATGCACGAATTCGTGAATTTCGTAATTCGTAATTAAGAAATGACAAACAAAAGCGGATTCGAGGGCGTGGACATTGCCATGATGGACAAAAAACCTTGGACCATCCGGATGACAGTAGGAAGCGAGCCCTCGTTGCGTTTGTAGTACTCCCGAATCTGGTCCTTGACTTTGGCATTCTCTTGCTGCAAGTACTTTCGAAGTTCACTCTCACCGTCATAGTCATCGTCATTACCGGGCTGACTCGCGTCACAGAAAATCCAAACACGCACTTTCTGTAATCTTTAGCTCAAGTTTCTTTCCTTTCCCTTTCGCACCCACCCGGGAAATCGGTCACTTCGCCTTCTCCGTTCAGCTTCCCTCCAGCCTTTGAACTTTCATTAAGAACTATAGATTTTTTGTGATTGATTGTAGTTGGTCGTGATTTTTGCCTTCTTTGGAAGAAGAAATTTCGAGAGTTTCGAGATAAAAATAACATCTCCGGAATCACTGCCGGCTCCTACCCGAGTAGAAAACTGGTGAGGAATGTGCGGAAGGCAGCTGTATAGGTGTGCTTCGATAGTAGGATAAGGTGTCGCCATGATAAACGAAAGATAATGTTACGGGCTTGCTGAATAGACTCTCTTGCGGTGTTTTAGCCCTTCTGTCTGTCTATATAGAGTAAATCTGCTCGTTGGTAAAGCGTTTTAAACAGTTCAATGCAGTGTTGTTACTTATTAAAATACGTGCGTAATATTGATTTATGAAAAATAATAGAATATATGAGAAACTCTGGCTTCTCTTCTTTTAATAGCGGATACTTGATCATAGCAAGGATTTTTTTCAAAACAGCCGAAACATCTCAGGCTTATGAAGATTTAAGCACGGAGGAGCCTGTTGATGAGTTAGCAGAAAGGATTCCACATGGATATTAATGATACTCTGAGCATGGCTTCGAACACGTAAGGGTGAGGAAAAGATATTGGTTAAGATAAGGAAAGTGATAGAGTTCAAATCAAAATGAGGCATCCTATGCCCACCCGGTATCAGGATAACTTCAGTTGCTTTCAAAGCCCCTGTTGTCTGAATAACGTAGTGTGGTGCTATGGAACCCGGCGTATCCAGTTTCAATCAAAATCAAATAGTTCTTTATCTCTCATGATAGCTATATTTTACAATTGATTATCTAATTTTAGTTATCGATTTTCATAATATGTAGTTGAGAATATTTATTTTGACCGTAACTAACAACACTGGTTCAGTGCACGCACATCGTCTTGAAAGTGCTCTTTCCAGATCACAAGGAGTCTAGGATACAGCTCAAAGATACCTTGAGCCACAAAGCTTCAATAAATAATGTGAAACATCGTACTCTGAAAAGCAAAGGCTAATACAGCAGTAAGTGGGTATGGATGTAAGTAAGTCGGGTTGTTAGTGACTTTTCGTTGGTGCTGAGCGAAACTAGCTCTAATGCAAAATCACAACCTCGAAAGTCCTGTATACCTTTTCCTAACACTCAGATATGGTGCTGCTAATTTTATCTCGGTCAGTTGTCTCGTTTTAAAGGCAGTTGAAACTAGAAATGACTAATACTCATAATTACTGAACATCTTTCCACTTTTTTAGGTGTGGTCTCAAGCTTACCGTCTCACATAAAGATCGCGAATGTAGTACGATAGACATAGACCATTCTTAAGAAGGTCCAGACGATAACAATTAATACAGACTTCATGATACATTTTTTATGCAACAACAAGGGGAGAATCAAAATACTTCACCACGTGGCTAAAATCTCTCAAGGTAAGAAAGCACTATGGTCCATCGATCGCAATTCCAGCTATGTCTGCGCCTACTGAAGCATTTTTTCCCAAATGGGCGAATAACGGTCAAGGTGTTTAGCAAGAATACGCCTTAAAACTCGGGTTAGAGCCCGGGGGACACCAAAAACTAAATGTGCTATAAGCATCTGGAATAAAGTAAGTGCGTTAAGGTTTTCCATGGTATATATAGTTTCTGCCCACGGCTAAGGTAAGCGGTATCCTTCAATACATATCCGATTCTTTCGAAGAAAAAAAACAAAGATCTTGTCGTCTCAATTAAGGGCTCATTCTGTGGGCTTCGAGAACATTTCAGAAAAGATCTCAGTCTCGATGGATCCTGGGACTTCTTCAACGACCTCCAGTGTACCTTCACTGCTGATAAACAATTACTCATTCGGGTTTAATGTGGGAGGGGAGCGAGAATTTGGCAAGCCCTTATACATACGGACGATTCCAATGGGTCTAGTTGTGTCTCATTTTTCAACTTCAGTCCATCAGGGCCTCTTTCCTGACACCTTCGCGATGTCCTCAATCGAAGAAAGAGCAGTGGAAATCCCCCTGTTTCGCCAATGAGCAAAGACAGATAAAATTCTCTTCCGGGTAATTGGCCGGGTCAGCTCCTAGAAACTTCTCCGAATTGCGAGAATAAGAATTGGAGAGGGACCACCAGAATACGTACACTTAATAATCTCACAACAATGCCCCACTCGTCTCTGGTCTTATGTTCCGATACATGGTACCAAGGAGAAGCATTCAGTGCGAGACCTTCTTCGTGGCCCTCAAAAACACTCCGATGCGATTTCAAATCATCTTGTTCTACGAGGGATCTCAGTCCTGGTGGAAAATATTAGTTTTTGTTAATCACGTACCTCAGTGAGATGCAAGCACCACTCGATACGTCCTCCTGCAATATCACGAGAATCAACATACTAGTAAGATCTGCCTATATGGTCTATTCACGAAGACTGAGTGAAGTGCGTCATCGAAAAGTCCCTTAGGGCCATGATGTACGTGTATAATGTCAAGTGAGCAGAGTCTCCTTTTAGGTAGACTTCCAAAGCAGGATTGAATATGACGAAGAAAGACGCATCACTCCTCGGCAGCTGGAATTGAAGGACCTCGAGTAAATCAGCGATCCATTATAGGCTTCTTATACTATAAGTTTTGGCATTTAAAAAGCGTGTACGACAGACGTCCCGGAAATAGCGTTCAACAAAAGAAGGATCTAAAATATCAGAGAGAATTCAGTAGATAATGACGTTGAGCCCAAAAAGTCAGAAGTACATCGGGATTGATTTGTGAGGCTCTGTTTTTATCACAATATTTCTGTCCTTCTATGACTACAGTGTAGACTGATTCAGAGCATCATGCTCGGAAGACTCAATGGTGGTGTAGTGCAAGAGGACAGTCGGACAACAACCACGACATGATATGATCAGTCAGATGTGATCCGCTAAGCGATTTTTGACATGACTTCCACCAGTCATCTGTTCATTCGATGAGGGTGGTCTCAGCAGAGCGAACCTAGAAAAGCCACGTAATATATTAGATGTGGCTGTGTGCAGTACACGAACATCCATACTTCACCCTACAATCTTTACAATCTTTACAAGCAAGATCCGGGTAATAAAGCAGGAAAATGACAGGAGTATATGCATGACCGTCAGCTTCTGAGTTTGAAATCTAGCGTTTTGTTTCTTTATCCTTGACATGAACGCTGTACCCTTCACCACAGACTTCCCATGAGTACGGCAGAATCTGTCAAAACCAGAGCATATTTCAAGGAAAGAAGAAGACAAAGAAGAAGGGACAGAATGCAATCCGACAAAAAGCGAGCAGACTGGGCACATCACCGATGGGATAAGGCTAGTCATCTCGTGGTATCGCCAATCGTGTCACGTGACCAAATCCAGGCACCACCGACGCCAGCCCATCATCCGATTTCACCAAAAAAATCATCAAAACACAGCTCAAGCAGCTTTTCATAAAAATCCAAAACACACCTCACCTCCTTTTACCTCCAGCATCACCTTTTCTGAAGTCTTGACAAGCTCACATCGACACCCATCCATGCCTGCACACACCCGTGGTCCGAAGAAAAAAATTACCTCTGACTCAAACGACATCACCTTTTACACCCTTCCAAAGCACACACAAAATGTTGGATATCAACGCGTTTTTGGCGGACAAGGGCGGAGACCCCGAGGCCATCAAAATCTCCCAAAAAAAGAGGGGCGCCCCGGTGGAAATCGTCGACGAGATCATCCAGGGCTACAAGGACTGGACCAAGATTCGGTTTGAGTTGGACAGCTTGAACAAGAAGCAGAACGCGGTGCAGAAGCAGATCGGGTTGAAATTCAAGGCCAAGGAGGACGCCAGCGAGTTGTTGGCGGAGAAAGACGCGCTTGCCGCGGAGAAAAAGCGCCTTGCGGAGGTCGAACAGAAGGCCGATGCCGATGTCAGGTTCAAGGTCAATCAAGTCGGCAATATAGTGCACGAGTCGGTGGTAGACTCGAACGACGAGGCCAACAATGAGATTGTGCGGACGTGGAAACCCGAAAACTACGCGGAAGTAGCCGCTGTCGCGTCAGCTACAGGGGCTCCTGCCAAGTTATCGCACCATGAGATTCTCTTGAGATTGGACGGGTACGATCCCGAAAGAGGCGTGAAAATCGTGGGCCACCGCGGGTACTTTTTGAGAAAATGGGGTGTGTTCTTGAACCAGGCCTTGATCAACTACGGGTTGGCGTTTTTGTACGAGAAGGAGTACCTCCCCTTGCAGGCCCCAGTGATGATGAACAAGGAGGTCATGGCCAAAACAGCCCAATTATCCCAGTTCGACGAGGAGTTGTACAAAGTGCTTGACGGCGACGACGAGAAGTATTTGATTGCCACCTCAGAGCAGCCGATCTCGGCGTACCACTCCAACGAATGGTTTGAGAGTCCGGCCGAGCAATTGCCCATCAGATACGCAGGATACTCGTCGTGTTTCCGCCGTGAAGCGGGGTCCCACGGCAAGGACGCGTGGGGAATCTTCCGTGTGCACGCGTTCGAGAAAATCGAGCAGTTTGTGTTGACCGAGCCCGAGAAATCGTGGGAGGAGTTCGACCGCATGATCGACAACTCCGAGCTCTTCTACCAGAGCCTTGGGTTGCCCTACCGCGTGGTGGGCATTGTCTCCGGGGAATTGAACAACGCTGCCGCGAAGAAATACGACTTGGAGGCGTGGTTCCCGTACCAGCAGGAGTACAAGGAGTTGGTGTCGTGCCTGAACTGCACCGACTACCAGCTGCGCAACTTGGAGATCCGGTGCGGAATCAAGCAGCAGAACCAGATCGAGAAGAAGTACGTGCATTGCTTGAACTCGACGTTGTCGGCCACCGAGAGGGCGTTGTGCTGTATTTTGGAGAACTACCAGAAGGAGGACGGAATCGTGGTTCCCGAGGTCTTGCGGCCTTACATTCCCGGGAAACCCGAGTTTTTGCCGTTCACCAAGGAGTTGCCTAAGAACAGCACTTCGAAGAAGAAGTAGTGTGTCTTTGTAGTGTGTACAAGAACAAGAGGTTGAAAGTAATTGTGTTTTCGGGAGGTTTGGTACGAGCGACGGAGGGCGGATATGACCGGGTGCTGTTTGGTTTTGTTCTGTGCTGTGCGATCATGTTTGGTATCGAGGTCTCATCAATGTACAATCCCCTGCTTGTAGGATTATAATACACATGGCCAAAGTACTCCATAGTCACGGTGACTATACGAACTAAGCCACTTGTGGTGTGAGCGATTGCTCGATCTTTTCAGAGGCTCTTCTTCCGAGAAAGGTTATTCTTTTGACCAATATTTCTCTTTATGCCGCTTATTCGGACCTTTCATAACCGAGAAAAGCAATTCTGGTAGCCTCGCCTCGAACACTGGTAGTCAGGAAGAGCAAATTCTATGACGATACCCAGAGAAGATAAAAAGTAGAAACAGTACACTGACTCAGCGTATAGATGTCGGTGACATATCAGAGGCGACATGCTCCGCTTTTTCCCTCTTCATTTTCTCTTACCCACCCCTGTCTCTGTGAATTTGCACGCTGAGCTGACACGACAGTGTGTAATCCTTCCTGAGGCTGATACACAAAGTTGCTTCGCCTGACTGGCAAAATGTTCAAAACAAACATGAAAGCCTTCCCACTCGACAACAATCTTTTGAAAATTGGCAAAACCGAAATATGAAAACAGCAGTTTAAGCCGATCTTGTTGGATATGACGTGACATGCTGAATGCCTTGAGGGAGATTTTCCGTAATTCTAAACGGGGTGTATAGTGACTTCACCGGTGATGGTGTTCGAGACGATGAATACCGATCGTGACTGATCTTCAAGAAGGCTCCACCCGGTATAACCCCATCATCTGGTAGCGCAGCGATTTCCATTTGCTTTCATCAAAAACGTTTCCGAGAAGGTTGGCTTCTGGCTTTCATTAGACCAATATATAAACGCTGCTAGCCCAAGGGTCACGACGGCTTCAGCGCTCTCAGACACACTTTACCAAACTAGTGGAAGCGAACTCCGTCTAGAAATTCTTTCTTCAAACGTTTGTTTCCGTTATATCGGCGTTCATGCTGATCCAATTATGAGCAGTTCGTCTGAGTATCGGATGGATTCTACTTGGTCGGATCTTGGCGTCAAATGAGAATTGACCAATTTAAAGTTCTCGGTGTCGTCTCTTTGCTCAATTTGTCCCGCCACCAATTCGCATATATTGTCAAAATCCTCTACTGCCCTCTGTATCTTTCTATGACCGAGTTCCCTCCTCGTTGGATTGTTTACGGTAAAACAGTGCTCGAAAGGCCGTCCGTTATACTCAGAATACCATTCGTATGATAACTCCCATCTGGCTCTAGATAGCCTCACTATTCATTTCCTCGTTAATTAAGAGTATCACCTTGAGAAGGTGTATGGTGTGGTCTGATGAGATCTTAATAAGCGTTTAGGTAGCACAACTATCAAATAGCGAGATATGAAAGAATGTCTCGTCATCATTGAGTGCTTTTCTGTAAAGAGTACAAACATAATGGGACAGGTTGTCTCAGATCAAAGTGTAGACACTGAGCGGTCAAAACACAGGAATAAAAGGAATAATAAGTTTGCCGAGTCTACACCAGATTGAGCCCTCCAGCTTCCATTCTCGGGTCAGTAAGCGTGAGCAGTACTCTGTTCAAAATTTTCTTTCAGCTAATGATGAATCAAAGGAAGCGGAGCTGGGAATAACAGATGGGTTTACTCCATTCGCCATAATGTGAACGAATAGATAACTTTCAGTTTTGAAGTTGCTAAGTTTAGTTCGAGCTAACGGAGACCTGTGAATTTTTCGAGGTGCTTTCAACTCTGAAGGAGTTGGAGCTACATCGAGATTTCTGGGTTCAGCAGAAGCCCAGAACCATATTTGACTCCTGAAGACACCTCCATCCGTTTAGTGTATGTGGGATTTCAGATTCTTCAAATTCGCAACAAAAGTCGAGTAATTTTCGCACTACAGCGAGATAAGAGTGAACAAAGCGTGAAGCTCTTGGTTTCAACTCTCCTCAAGTTGAGCCTCATATTACAGAAAACGACTCGGTCGTTTCACAGTTAAGCAGTAGCTTAGACGCCTTTTTGAGTATAAAAATCAAAACATTCACGAGAATCATGAGCTATGTTTGTGTGAAATCCGTTTCTTGAAAAGGAAACTGGAAGTTATGAGCAATTGGCCCCACCATACTAAGAAGGCGGAACTACATGGTCGCGCGCAGCTCAAGATCACACACAGCCCAAACGGTAATATTAGCCGAGAGCAAATACAGTGAAACAAGGCGGAGAACAAAACGAGAATCAGAGCAAACCCAATTCAAACAGCAGCATTTGAGGAATTTCGATCGCTTTTTCAAAGCGGCTGTGTCGCTAGTGAGCCTCGAGATATGGCCCCGCCCAATGCACCTCTATACTACTAATGCCAATTCTCGCTAAACCGACGCCTCACTAAATCCACCTCTGTGAATCCGTTTAATATCCGTGAAATAAAACAGTCTTGTAACAAAAGAATATATTAACTTCCTCTCTATAACTCTATCTAACCCATACAAAGCATCTCCAAGCAGTCCTCGGCACAGCAGCAACATATGATAGCAGCACAGCATCCACAGAAAGAACTGCAACATCCCCCGCCACCTCCTTGTGGCTGTTGCTGGGCGTATACAGGTTGCTGCTGCTGGTAGTATCCAGGACCAGGTGGGGGAGGACCTTGTTGGTAGTACTGTTGTTGTGGGGGACCTTGCTGGTAATAAGACTACAGGTTAGTATGTGGGGAACGTGAGATCGTGGGGGCATAAATAGAGGATGAGTGGAGATCGGTTGGCGGTTCAAGACGCTCAATTACGGCCGCAGTCCGATCGGAAGTACAAGCTCAAAGCTCTTTTTCATTGTGCACTTTTACATACCATTGTGCTTTATTGATTTAAAGGAAAGTTGATGCAGACCGGAGTATTTATAGTTACCGAGCGCACAAGGCGGATCACCTCCGACGTTCGCGCAAATGACGTTCATATGCCGGAGGAAGCATCTTGTGTGCAGTTCTGTGACAGCATGTGCCGGGCATTCTCGAAGATTGTGCATGCTCGTGCTGCCGCGCCTCGTTGAGCTAACACGCTCAGCCATTCGTAACTAGTTTAGGAAAAAGTAGGGAATTTTTGATGATTATTAAAATTTGTGTTCAACTTGGGTTGGCTGTTTTTGATCTGTGGGTTTTTTGGTCGGACTGGAAAAATAGCTATAATTAGCATGTAGAATAGTGTGTGTTGAGTGTGATGTTTCATCGGGTATAGTGTATGAATCCAGGTTCTCGCTTTGTAGGAGAACTGTATTTGTGAGATCTGACTGTTTTTATGGATTTTGATGTTTT
>JAKTWD010000187.1:0-14248 GCA_030581935.1 Metschnikowia corniflorae | reverse complement strand
GGGTTAATGACACGTTAACGAAGAAACGCAATCGTTTGCTCCCGATAATAATTAAAATTTTGACGTTTCTCAGACATCGACGTCTTATTTCCGACGAGGCGGCAGCATTATTTGACGAGGAGAGCGGTTTTGTCATGGACGAAACACCACATGAGGTAGACAGGTGTGAAGCGCCAATATATATCCCCTTGGGCAATGAAAAAAATGGAAAGGATGATGATATCACTTAAGTTTATACACTTTTTGGCTTTTTTCAAAAAAAAGCATCACATTGAGGGGTCCACATATATTCAGAAATATGCTTTATTAGAATTACTCACTGTGGGTTTCAGAGGCTCAAAGTGATGCCTATAAACATAGTATTTTTTTTTTTAAAGAAACAGATATGTATTGAAGGATGCCGCTTACCTTAGCCGTGGGCGAAAACTATATATTCTATAGAAAACCTTAACACACTTGATTTTCCAGACGTGTACCGCACATCCAGTTTTTTAGTGTCGCCCGGGTTTCGAACCGGGGTCTTAGGCGCAATAGGGTTACACCTTGACCGCTGCACCACACGAGTCAAGTAGTAATTAGGTATATTTATATATAATTATACTTAATTACTAATTACTACTTACTAATTATATCACGAAAAGTATAATTATACCTATAATTACTACTAAAAGTAGTAATTACTATTATTATTCTCAACACTGGCTCCTCCTGCGTTATGGCAAATGGGCCAGGCTTCTGTTCTATTATAGTCACTGTCTCCACTCTCTGCTTAGTAAATTGGTATACTATCTTATCTTTTCCCAGAATGGACAAAGAGCTGATTAGAGTTTAAAATTGGTTCTTGTAAACCAGAATCTTCATTTTGTACGACATCTTTTTTTTTTTAAAAGAAACATTATATTACGGAAAAAAATCATTGGACTAAGTCCGCCGACAAAAATTTTATATCGCTATAGAAATCTGTTACAAGATAAGAGAGAAGAAGCAGGATAGAAGTATGGAGGCTTGACTAGACCAGTATTTTTTGGATATCTAATCTCGAGACCAACGAGCTTAGGTAAGTTGACTACGAGTGATCTAGAACGATAGTTACAATTACGAGAGATATACGAGAGTGTCCAAAGAAGCGCGACTGAAACATGTTGGGTCAGTCGTGACAGAAATGTGGTATGATGACACATCGCGAAGTCTAAAAGTCGGGCTGTAATATACCGTTGAGTCCTGGCTGGGAAGATACTTAAGGAGACGAAGTCCAGCATACTTTAGTTACAAAAGATAAGCCAAACCAAGCCAAACAAATCCAATCAAAGCCAATCAAGCTAAGACAAAGTCAGGTGAACAATGTTGAGTCTATGACGAAGCTATGAAGAGTCATAGTATATTAGACTAGTTCATTTATATTAATTAATATGAGATACAAGATATTCGGTGGGCTTCCTATTTCCTAATAGCACCGACTTCATGAAGCAGATCCCCAAACTACCTCTGACGATCCGTTGAAATACAATACCGGGAACACTAGTTAGTCACAAGCTTTTATCTATTGTAACAAAATCCTTGACTCGTGTGGTGCAGCGGTCAAGGTGTAACCCTATTGCGCCTAAGACCCCGGTTCGTAACCCGGGCGACACTAAAAAACTGGATGTGCGGTACACATCTGGAGAATCAAGCGTGTTAAGATTTTCTATAGAATATATAGTTTTCGCCCACGGCTAAGGTAAGCGGCATCCTTCAATACATATCTGTTTCTTTAAAAAAAAAAAAAAAAAAAACCATAATATGTCGTAACCGTATTTCAGGTGAGTATACTCACTCGGAGATTTCACTCAGAATTCAATCTGCTAAAAACCCCTTGCCCAAAATATGATCAACTTCTCATTCATCTTACCTTAGATGTTCAAATGTCATCGACCCATCGGATTAGTCCGATGGAGTGCTTGAGATAATAGTCTATCCAGTAAGGGAACAAGAACCACGCCGTCCTTTTCTTCCCTGCACGAACCGAATAGACCCGCTTAATGACTTTAGAAAGCCAGGTGAGGTTTTTTCCATTCTTCGTACGTGGCGTCTTGTGGAGCTAGCATCTCTCGTAAATGCATTGGTTTTGTGAATCCAATTTCGTGCCCCCAGTAGTTGGTGATCCCACACTCGTTGTAGAGGTGTCTCAACAAATGGACTGGCTCGACACTCAAGAGGCATAAGTGGCAGCGGAACTGCGGTATTTCATCCGTACTCGTGGAATGTATTGGTAAATAAGAGCCGCAATTGAACAAGTGGAGGGCTGTGAAATCATTCCTAGCCTACCATTCATGTTTGTGTAGTTTTTTCCAGAACTTTTTCCATCGTCCCGACCGGCTAGCTTCAGGGCAAATCTGTAGGAGTTTGTTTGGTTTGATTGGGGAAAGTTTCAACTGCTTTGACTTGCTTAACAGCTTGAACATGACCCCTCAAATAGCCGTTAGCTCCTCCTGCGTGTTGGTAAACGGACCCGGCTTCTTATCTATTGTAATCGCTGTCTCCATGAGCTGTTCTGGTGATGGTCTCAGAGTTGAAAGGTGGCTGGCCAGAGGGCTGAGGTAACGCGTTCGTTTCACCACCTTGATCCAGGCTTTTATGTATAATATCTCATTTGACGTAAAGCTCCATGCAAGGTTTTTGAGAAAGCGCCCTGAGCGGTCAAACAAGAAATCTGCCCAACCCAAGTCGCCTATATTGCTAGCATCCTTTGTGGGATCCTTGTCGAGAGTTTTTCTCATATGGACAAGAATTTTCATTTTAAGGTATTTTGTGTTCCAGTCTGATTGGTCGCTTAAGACAAAACAAGCACCGCAGCCCGATGGCCTTGTACCTGCACTTTCATCTCCATGACTCCAAAACCTCCTTTCTGGGGTCTAGCGTATAACTTGTCTCGTCCCACACCGCGGAATATTCGACTAATTGCTCTGTCCATTTTCGTTACCTCCTCAGGTTTCATACATTGCACCAAATCTTTGTAAACTGTTTTGGAGCTCACAAAAATCACCGTCCCTTTCGCTCGAATTATGAGATCTAGATCAACATACCCTCTTTGAAATGTTGTAAATGGCAAATTGTCGATTAGGCCTTTCCAATCAACGCCTTTTATTGGAATACCCAAGTATTTGGTCTCGAGATTACAAATCGAAGACTGCGGGAATGGTACGATGTGTTGGTCAAATCCTTCATAATTCAGACTAAACCCACAAAGTTTAGATTTAGAAGGACTGATCTTGCTGTTGCTTATTGTTTCAAAATCAGCAAGAATGCTGACTGTTTTCGACATCTGTGTACGAGCAGTCTTCTACCTAAAGCTGAAAAGCGCTATACACCGTAGACATAGGCAGATTGGCGGTCTTCGCGTGTTAGTCAGTCAGAGCATTTTTGTTGAAGAGCGTATGAATTTTTCTCAGGAACTCATCTGTTTCTATGTCTTTCCGATTTTTCCCTAATTTGGGGTCGTGGACTCCAAGAATGAAAAACACCGATGATGGCCGGTTGCAAATAACGTGCGAGCATAATAATTCTGAGCTGCCAATTGCGGCAAATGATTTACCACCAACAATATATGTACACTAGCGAAAAGAGAAAAACATAGCATTCATTTATAATTATCAGATTTTTCAAGATCAATCCAGTGCCTCGAGGTAGTCCGCACTTTTATTGCAATCTTTATCCTCCAAAATTTTACCTGGTCCACCCGTCTCCACTTGCTTCCACTGACCCCGCACTCTCATCGAAGGATTGTAGTATGCTGCAAAATGTAGTATGCTGCAAGATTCTAAAGTTAACCTATATGATCGAACAAATAGCTTTTAATGCCTGTTGAAAATTCTAACATGCTAAACTGGACATAAGAATGCGCCCTTATCCCTCGAAGCTGCCTTGTGTAATATACACCTATCTTCTTCTACTTTAATCATTTATCAATATGGCAACAAGTATTACTACCCCTAACAGCGACAACATCACTGAAACTAGTAGCCAATGCTCAAACGAGCTTGTTAGCCCAAAATTTTTGACATGTTCCACAACAGACATCGACCCCCAAAAGGGAGATATATTCGGCTTGAAGAAGTTCAAGATTGTGTCAAGGAACATCCAAGAGAGAACTCTGAAATCTGCTAACACCGACTATACACCCTTCAAACTCTCATCCAAGAAACCAGCCTTGTTTCCGGAGTTTTATTTCCACTTCAAGGAGTCATTCGTTTCCGAAAACGAGGACAACAGAGCGTATCTTAGCGTCAACAAAGAGAGAGCTTGGTCGTTGGTGAGCCCTAATAAGGAGGACCGGGACGACTCTCTAATAATCGTTGAAAGGGATTTCAACCTCCGTTTCAAAGAGTGTCTTGACGAGGATCTATCACTAAAATACGATTCCTGGATTTTTACCCGCGAAATAGTCGAAAGCATAATTGCTGAGACAATGGCAGATCAAACAGACTTTGTGTCTGTGCCTCTGAGGAGATCTGAGTTGATCGAGAAGTTTTTGCAAACAGGCGCATTCATGCCTCTTTTCAATTTCTTTCTTGCATTTAATTTCTCAGACACGGACATCTGGCGTGAGTTCTTACAAATTGTTTGCACCGATAGTGCTGAAGAAGCCCAGGTGGAGCTAATAAACGAGAATGCGTCTGTGTGGAAGAATGCTGGGTGTTGTGTCAAGTGTGATATTGCTGGGTTTTTGAAGTCTTTGAGAAAGTCTGTGAATTTGGAGGATATTCAGAAAGAGACTGGGTCCATAATGTGTCATTCGAGTGGAATCGATCAAGTTTACTTGGAAAAGTTGGAGGTTATTGCGAAGTACGGAGAGCCTTGGATTGGAAAGGCCCTCCTCAACGAGTATCATGAGAAGAGACGGAATGTCGCTTCACAAAAATCTTTGAAGCCCACTCTGAAGGGACCATACTGGTTCATCGGAGTATCTGCCGCTATTCTCCTTATTTTGTTCTGGTACTATTCGGTGGCCCAGAATGGCCAATTTTCGCATATTGTACCCACCCCCACACCCACCTGTCCTGAAGAGTGTTTCCATTGGTGAGCCGGTGACCCGAAAAAGGAGCACCTTTTTATTTTATTCTTCTTTTTATTATTAATTTTATTTGTTCATTTTTTGGTTTATTTTTGGAATATTATGTGTGCGGAAATCTTTTGTAATTCAGAGGTGTGCTGAATGGCCCCGTAGTATCATTTGGAGAGCACCATTCGTAAATGATCTACTTCAACATACTCTGTTGTGTATCACCATCACAGAATAGGTATCTGTCAACCTTAAAATTCTTCTTTATGGATCATTCGACAGTTCACTTCAAGCTCGGGACATTGGCAAGCACGAAGCCATCGGTCTACCACATAAGATCCCTAAGTTGGAGAGATGATTTCTCATTGAGTCTCTTAAGCTTTCCATGACTACTCTGTGGGAAGCTGTTGGTCAACGGTTACAGTTTTCACTTTTTTGGGGTTTTTCAGCTATGGCCGGCCACTTCCCTCTATCCCGTCTACCTCATAGTACTCAAAAGCCACCCCAAATTGCTGAAAAATTGCCAAACATGACTCTGACGCAAACTCAAAAGTCCGTCTTTTCTTGACTGCATGACTATGGCATTGCCGAGGCTCACTTGAAAGCCTGTGGATCCAGTCCTGCTAGTTAGCATTGCCTCGGTATACTGAGTCTCACTATTAAAAGTGCGCTCAACATGAGCTCCATACGGGTCTCCGTATTCGGCGATTACATCTTTCATATCGTATTTCAGCGGTTCAAAAATTTAAAGCGAGCCGAGTTCCGGATCTCAGTGTCAGGAATTAGTTATTGGAAATCCGGGGTCAGTTCTCTGAATCCGTTTGCTAAGATTTGCTCGAGGATTGCGAACTATAGAGACAGCGAATACTCACAAAGAAAACAATTTGATATGCTCAATATTTCCAGCAGTTAAGCCAATTAAGCAGGTTTTGAGTAAATGGAGCCTGAGTGACCTCTAGAAGCTCGTTCTGTATACACTTTTATCATCTTCAGGGATACCATAGTCCACATTGCCTAAAGGTTAGTACTGGAGTAGTTTGGGCCTGGCTTGTGTCAGATTTTTGTGATCAGTGCATAATTGAGCGCTGTTTCACTGCTCTCACAGGACCTGGGTTTCTCCAAAAGATGAAAAATTAACGAGAAGTAAAACTTGTCTTCTCCTCATACGATTGAAGAATGACAGAATTTTGAAGCTTTCGAGAAGTCTGCAAACAAAAGTCAAGTATTTTCATCCTCTTCGGTGAACGAGATGTTTTTCACCTTATGGTGCTCCCAATCAAATATTACAACGCCACCAACCTCCTTATTTCGATACGAAAAGAAAAAAAGAGGGGATGAGTTTGAATGTGACCCTAATGCAACATGAAAGCTCGTAAGCTCATCATCGAACTATGCGCTCTCCGCATCTTGATAAGGATTCCTTTGGGTTTCACTTCGCCAGTGACTATGGATCTATCAGATTGTGTGGCCAAGATCCATACAGTCCCAGAGTGACGAAGATTGAGAGTTGCTTTCACATTAAGACCACCCTCAACACTCAGACCATTTATCAAACCATCATAGAAGAGCCAACGCCCTTTGAGCGTGCTGTAGCGCAGGCTTGGGACACCCAGTGAGCTCTGCCACCTCAATAGCATACGACTTCTCACTTATGCCTGACTCGAGCACGCGCTGAAACGTGTGTTTCCCGTCCTTGCCACCGACAAGATGGGTCCTGTGGAGCTGTAGTTTGCTCTGGTCGACATTGTCCTTTACCAACAATTCCTTGAGCTCTGTTCCGAAAAGAGTGGCGAGGAAATTACTGCACTTGTCATTTTTGTGAAGATGCACAAGTGTGGTGAAAGCGATCGCTGTGTGGGTTCTACGGGGTGGCCACTTTTTAGTATCGGCCTATTTGCGGGGTTATGTCAGCGTGCTGACCCTTTGAGCTCAGTTGATTGGGTTGGCGCGCTGTGACGAGGGCACCTGGCTCTACTACGGTAACTCACGCAAAGAGTGGACCATGCATACGCGATCGTTGACGATTTTGTCACCAAAATCAAAAGCATTCCTGGCTTTCAGTTGGTGCAAAGCCAGCCCCAGTGTCTCCAGGTATGCTTCTACTACGTGCCTCAGAAATACCAAAGTGACAACTACGCTGCCATGACCAGGTACGTGTCGCGTGAGCTTCATAGCCAGGGCAAGTACTGGATGGATTTCTCGCCGAACCCCTCGGACGACAGGCACGGCCAGGTTTTCCGCGTGGTGTTCAACTCGCCTATACTTACGGTTGTTGCTGTGGACGATCTTATTCAGAGTATAGTGGAGACCGCTGAGAGTGCAGGGCTTTGAGCAGGGCGTGGTTGGAGGGGGTAGAGGGAGAAGAAGTTAGGAATTAGAATACTATAGAACTAAAGAATATCGAATAGAGGTGGTGGAGAATAAGAGAATTGAGAAGTAGAGAAGTAGAGAAGTAGAGAAGTAGAGAAGTAGAGAAGTAGAGAAGTAGAGAAGTAGAGAAGTAGAGAAATAGAGAGTAGAACTCTGCGGCTGCTATGCTTTTGGTTATGTTCTTTTGCTTCTTTGTTCCCCAAGATACAAGATTTCGGTTTACATACATCGCGAACCCCGAGATCAGTTAAGCGTCGGATCCCGGAGCAAATGACGCATCTGTGAAGGTTTTGATGGTAAATTCTCCCTCTTTTCCCGGGTTATTGTGTTTGCTGTAAACTAACTCTTGGTCTATCGTTTTCATGAGAACACCAAGGCAGTAGAGGAGGTCTTTGTAGTCGTTTGTTGATGGATTTGAGCATTTTCTCGAGAGGGTGTTCACTGCTATCGAGAGATCCGGCCTGGTGTTGTTCGTACCCCATTGAAAGCTCCCAATTGCACTATCGTATCGCTTTCTCAATTTCATGGACAACAGTTTGGACCTGTCGACTGGAGTTTTTATGAATGCGTCTTCTTTAGGCATGTTGCTTGATCCATACCCTTGATGTGCTGGTCTCATTGGTGTAGCCCGTGGTACAATATTCTCGTTTTGGAAGCTTTCCAACAATTTTAGAAAATATTTGACTTGATTCATTCTGTACCCCGAATCAGTTCGGAAGTATTCGATTCCGAGGTATTCAGAAATTTCTTAGTCCGATTGGGAGCCTGAGTGACCTCTAGAAGCTCGTTCCGTATACACTTTTATTGAGTGTCATCAACATGACGACGAGTTTGATTGTGAAACTCAAAGGGCTATTGATTATGTGAACAGGTTCCAGTTGACGAGGGTGTCAATAAAGTCCAAACACTATGATGCAAATCACTGGCAATCTCTGTCCCGATCCTACCTCTACTCTGCTTCGGTTGCATGTCATCAAAGTGGTCCAGTAGTCTCAACATCCACCATTCATCTCGACGGAATATAACCGAGACGACCGATGTTTGAGAGACAACATCCCTACCAAAGGTCGTTTACGAATTATCATCATTTAAGGAGACGGAAAGGACCCAATGGTTCGGGCCATATTTGAGAAGTAGCAAGAATATTGACATGAAGCGACTCGACTATACTCTTGATAGTTATACGAAAATGAACTAACGAGAGCATCAGGTGAGAGTTTCTCATACTAGGCTTCCTTGGGCAGCTGTTGAACCTTTTTGAGTGACATCGCTCGCTGTAATTGTAAACAAAGAATAGAAAAAAGTGTTGCACTTCCACATGCTGTTTATGTTTGTTCTCGTGTGAACCTCAATGACACACTTGAATCTCACCCGAAAATATTGAGAACTCGGCCTTTATTCGTCAGAGGCAGATCATTTAATAATACCGCGCCGGTGAACTCTAACTGAAAACACCTAAGACTCACCGAGATAAGTAATCACTGTTCAGCCGACGATAAGTCCCAGCCGCAATCAGGCAAACCTGTATTGGGAAAGGGTAGGTATGCACTAACGTAATTCACTAGCTTTCGCACCAAACTGGCTTTTTGGGTCGGCAACAAATTCCACCACAACTGGCCGAATCAACCCCAGTTTCGTGGAATGATGAAACTGGGATCTTATTTGCCCTAAAAACTTTAAAATATGGTAGTATCAAGTCAGTTCGGGAAGCAGCACGCGTTCAATGTGTCTTGCAGCACTGTTAAACGGAGGAGGAAAGGTTTAGGAAATCACGTCGAAGCACCCGAAGACCAAGCAAAATTAACAAAGACTGAAGAGGAAAGTATCTAATGGATTTTCTCAAAGGACTCCCGCGGTCTCGGCCCGGAAATCAATGCTGTTCACAAAATGGCAGATTATTTGCTCGCGTCGCATGGTCGGTGCCAAGACCCATAGGTACTAGAAGGTTGATTCGATCTTGTGCATAACATGATGTTTACTTCTGGGATCGAGTCAAGCAATGTGTACAATGTGGACGAGACAGGCTTTTCAATGGATTTGAATGCAGCAAGGAGAGTTGTATCAGGGCTGATGTACGAGGGAAAAGACGATTATTCAGAACGGAAATCGAGAGCGGGTGACAGCAATTGAGTGTATTAATTCCACGGGTCTATACTTGCGGCCATTCATCAGTTTTAAAGGTAAGCAAATTTGCGAGTCATGGTATGCTGAGCTTGAAGAAGACTGGCGCGTGGGACTTAATGCGAATGGTTGGACATCCAATGATATTGCTGTCCGGTGGCTCGAAAAGGGTTTCAACACTCAAACTGAGTTTATAACGAGAGGCACTTATAGACTTTGATACTTGACGGACATGGTAGTCATTTGACACCAGAGTTTGACAAGATTTGGCACGAATATAAAGTAATCGCTCTATACGCGCAGCCTCACACATCTTATTTGTTGCAGCCTCTTGATCTTTGCTGTTTTGGACCGTGATAGACAAAACATCACCAGCTGGCGGAGAAAAAACTGGGTTTGATGTGCTCGCAGGTGGCAGTGTGTGCAGCAATATAAATGACTTCATTGGACTATACAAACTTGCTCGGGTAGAATATTTCACTACTCGAAATGTCAGGAGAAGGTTCGAAACTGTTGGATCAATTCCATTAAACTCCCAGCGGGTGTTACCAAAGATCAGTATCGAGGTAAGAAACGAGGTGTCTCCAGAAAGTCATCTGACGCCACGTAGATCTTCTAGTCTTGCTGATGATTCGAGCACGCCTTAAAAACACAGCTTCCAAAGAGCCTTGCTTCTTCACATTATACATTACTAGAAAACTGTCCTGAGGATGTGGCTGATCCGTGAAATGCCTCTTTTGACAACCTTTTAAACTACGCGCTTTTGTAGGGAGTTTCATTTGCAACAATGGCCAAACAATTCAGCGATATTCTCGTCAATCATGACAGGCAGAATAAAAAAGCAATATATCGGAAAACCTTATAACCGACGCTAGTGATGTGACTAATGAGGAATTCAACGAACGCAATTGCGGCTCTCTGAGGAATGATATTCCCTTTTTGGGAAATTTCGTGGACTCAGAAGAGAAATTTCACAACCACATAAAAAACGCATATCCACGTGCGGAATTTGTGGAACAAAAGGGCATGTAGACAGACATGAAAGATATCATACTTTTACAAATTGCAGCAGTGTCACAAATGCCGGTGTAATGCAAAAGCTTGTGAATTACGGTACTACTGGTCGCGATATAATTAGTAACCAACGTGTAGATACTACTAGTCACTCTCAACACTGGCAGGCAGTGTATGTACTTGCTCGTATTTCCAAGACCTTTTGTGATAGAGAAGAGGGGTTGCAATTGAAATTTTATAAAATCTGACTGTAATAGCTTGCGCAAGATTGATACTTTTTTCAGAATCCCATTGATTCTAGCCCAAAAATCGTCCTAAATACCGGATGTCCCAAGCCATCAAGGTTCACATCTGCAACTGAAACCAAAAATGGCCACAAGAGCCTGCCTCAGTGACTCGCCTCAGTGACCTGGACTCCAACCAGATGACTGTATCGTAACGAAGCTAATCGTCAACAGACTCCTCCATCATCAGCACTATAAGACTCGCCGAAATCCCGAAAAATTCGAACTCATTAGCTGGAGACGGATCCACGTTGATTCCACGAAAAACCACATAGTCAGATAATACTTCAGATCTTTGCACGGAAATCTCGCGCCCATTTTCGGAACCACGGTGATCTATTTCCAAATCCGCAGTCGTTTCTGGCTCGAGTTCCAGATCCAGATACTCCGTACAAGTGCTATCGGCGTCTGAGTTATTGCAATCGCCAAAATCACTAAAAGCGTCATTATCTGAAGCAGTGTCTGGAGAACTTTCGCGAGAGTCGACGGGGGTATTGTTGGGAGGATCGGTTCCGGGAGTATAATCAGACAGGAAGCCCGAAAAGGAGTCACAATCGCACTCACAGTCGGATTCGGATTCGGATTCGGAGTCGGACTCGCTCCTAGAGTCCGCGGTCGCACTACATTTGTTATGCGACTCGGGACCGCATATTCCTGCCATACAGTGTCTTTTTCTCAGGTTGCCTTTTTCAAAATCAGTTTCAGAGTCCGACCTGGAATGTTTTACGCGGTCCCCATGTGAGCTTTCAGTGGGCCGGGGATACACTGGGGCTGTGTTTTCGGGCCCATTCAAATCCGCTCCCAAAACATGGCCTTCAGAAAACAACTCCTGGGACTCGTCTCCAGAACTACTAGTGCTTTCAGCAAGAGCCTGGGCTTTCAAATGTTTGTCTCCCTCGGCATCAGAATCATGTGTAGGCGCGGAGCTTTCCGCAGAATGCAAGTTAAAGTTGTAGGAGCGGCGTAAAACTCGTGGGGTTCTGTAGGAATGCCTGGCTGGGAGATCCAAAGATCCAGCTCTAGTATCAGTACCTTGATGCTCTAAGGTATTGACCAAAGGAAAGGTGCCTGAGGGGTGAAGAATCCGCGGATCAATATACAATAGATTGGGGGGAACAACTCCGGCAGGATCCGCTGTAGTGTCTTCCGGTTTGTCTTGGCTCAAAGCGTTGTCGAAATCAACCGTAATCGGACTCATTGGGGGTTCAGAAAACGTTTGCATTTGGGTGGATGACGATGGTTGATGCTTCGAGGTGAAAAGAAAAGACGATGCAGAAGAGTACTGGGGGCTCCGAGGGGCGGCATTATATAATTTTTCGTGGGAAATCTGTCTGGGAAATTCAGCGATAGTCTTAGCTTTGGCAAGTATACCTTGGATCAGCGTAGAATAAGGCCTATTTGGGAAATACGGAGAGGGAGATTAAGGCAGGAGTTTCTTTGCATGACAAGGGGCTCGTGCATGACAAGGGGCTCGTGCATGAGCGTGCATTATCGTGCATTAGCATGACAAAATATCATTTGATGGCAATTCGGGCGTATTCGGCGCCAACTAATCTAATCGGCTGGGATCAAAGCAGCTTTCTGCACTATCTAAAATCTACTCTTTTGTGTGTCCTCTACTATTCTAATTAAAGAAGGAATTCACATAAACTAAACAGACTCGGGTCGCTTTCCAGTGTTTTGAAAAGATGAAAAATGTTTACTTACCTGTATCACACTCAGCATGTCACAATTTTGCATCTCTGCTCAGCTTTGCAATAGTTTCTATTACCCTGCATGCTATGCTGTGAGCATGTTAAAATGGGTGCAAATTGTGGTTGCAAATGCCGCGCGGAGTGCGTGCAGGTTGGTCTGCAGTCAGCATAACATGTTACAATTTTGGCACACAAAATCTCCAGCGTAGCCGCTTTCGGAATTTGGGAGATAAATGCGGAAGTAGTGAAAAGTATTCATTTGAATGCAGGGAGAAACGCGGCTGGTCCATTCGTGGGGACAAAGCTGGATTGCGGATTGTAACCACGGGGACCGGGACCAAGGAGAGTCTCGATAAGTGTGAGGGCCTGGGACCGTCCTAGCACGCTCTCAGAATTAGGTAATTTCATACAATTGGTCTAGATCACCGAGGCTGTGCAGGCTGACGGGGGTTCGACGTCTTTGAGGCGTTGTCGGATCTTCTTGAGGCGTTGTCGGATCTCCTTTGGGCACCCTCACACTCTCTCTATAGATTGCACTCGGAAGTGCTCCTAACTTTGGATATTTTAAGTACGGGACCTCTTTCCCATAACGTAAATCACCCCTGTTCGCACCAAACCCTACATTGGGTCACCGCCTGCATTTTGTAAAAATATAATATCTTTGACTTCGAGTATAAACGCTAATTTTTTTTTTTTTTTTTAAAGAATCATCACATTGGGGGGTGCTGTGATTCGGCTGCTATGCGAGCCTCATCTCAGCAAAACTATATATTCCACAGAAAAAACCTCCAATGGAGTATGGAGTTTTGAGTAGGACTTCCTCATGGGAAATTCTCGCCCAAAACTTGTCTATTACAGGGGGCTACCCCTGTGTCATCGACCCGCCTGAGTGACCCGCCTCAAGGCTCGAGACACTTGTCTCGCCAGGAGGGGGGAGAAGTGGACACCGCCTTGGTGCTCCCGAACCCTACGTAGGTAAACTTTTCGTACAACTTTCACGAACCAATTGAGGTTGCGTAGGTTGGTGAATGTGGTATTTGTTGGAGCAAGCATCTCACTCAAGTGCATCTTTGTGGTCATGCCGATTTGGTTCCACCACGATTTTGAGATGTCACAAGAGTTGTATAAGTGACTTTGGATAACTTGTTGATTAACCGTTTGTCCACAAAGGAGGCACTGTTGGTCCGTGCGCTCCTTGGCGTCATGCACTGGGACATGCAGCCCTGTGTTGAATTGGTGAAGCGCCGTGAGATCATTCCTCTTGATCCATTCTTCTATGTATAGAGCTGTCCGGAACTTTTTCCATCGAGTGATATCCCGCACCACTGGGCAAATTTCCAAAAAGTGTTTAGGTTGAATCACCGGGAGCTTACTTTGTTTGTCCTTACTGGTGGATTTGAACGGAACGTTTGCTATAAGTTGAGATTCACTTACTGTGATGGCGAAAGTGGACGGTAGCAAACCCAGATGAATCTTGGAATTAATGTGTTGCAACACTTCCTTGTGAGATCTTGTTTTGACTCTAATGTCTTTGACGGCGACCCTTTCTCCTTGAACTAGTTTCCTCCATGCTTCTAGGTATAACTGTTCATTCGAAGAAAAGGTCCACTGCAAGTGTTCGAAGAAGATACCGACGAATCAAAGAGAAATCCAGTCCAGCAGAGTCTCCCCATGTTTTCTGTATTGAACTTCTTTTTTCCGAGAATGGTTCGGGTCGTATGATGAAC
>JAKTWD010000186.1:0-14319 GCA_030581935.1 Metschnikowia corniflorae | reverse complement strand
CCTGTTGTTGTCGGATATCCGCACAATATTGGCCGAGAAGCGCTTCAACCACGGGGAGTGGGTGAAGATCCGCTACGGGCTGGGCATGGCGTGGAAACGGTGCTTCGCGGTGGTGGAGCCCAGCAAGTCCAAGAAAAAACGGTTTTTGCCCGGTCGCGTACTATCTGTTCGGCGATGTGAACAATGGAATCCCCGAAAAGATTGAGCCGACCAGGAACTTATGGCTCGTCTCCGTTCTTGACCCCCTTGTAAAGCTCAAGTTTTTTGAAGAGAACGGCTTTTCGCATACGACGATCACTAACATAAAGAGGCACGCTCAGGGCATCTCCGATCGATACTGCCTAAAATTTGGCGTCACATATAAAGCGGATGCCCAAAATGCAAGAGAACCCACACAGAATGGATCTGGAAAAGTGGGGGGTAGATTTACGCATCGGAGGTACGAGTTCGATAATTGCGGTGTCAAGTTATCAATTTATCTTGCTGAAGATGCATTGGAGGATACGCATTCGATTGAGGATTCTACGATCCTCGAAGAACCCGGTTTCCAATGGTCAGTCTCATGGCGAGGGACTTTCTGGCGATTCCGGCCGTATCTGGCCCGCTGAGTCGTTATTCTTGAGAGTGAATGACACGATAACAAAGAATGCAAACGTTTAATCCCAATCACAATTCAAGTTCTGAGTATTCTCAGACATCGAGGTCTTATTTCCGACGAGGCGGCTGCATTATTAGACGAGGAGATCAATTTTGTTATTGAAGCAACACCACGTGAGGTCGACAGGTGTGAAGCGCCGATATTCCTTTGGACACTTAGGAACATGGAGTGGATGACGACCAGTATATACATACATTCAAAAATCAGCTTTGTTAGAAGATCTTACTGTGGAATTTGAGCGCTCAGAGTGATGCCAAAAGAGGTAGTAGTATTTAGATATAATTATATATAGTTACTACTTACTACTTACTAATTCAATCACGAAAAGTGTAATTATACCGATAGATCCTACTAAAAATAGTAATTGCTATAATTATTCTAAACACTGGCCCAATGCCTACCGCTCGACTACGCAGTCTTTGTTACCGTTTATGACAGTTGCTGTGTTAATGCGTTATCACAGGCAAGATTCTTCGATTCTGTTTACCGTAAAGAGAAAAAGAAGATCTTGTTCGTTGGCTTTTTTCGCTCTCCCTGATTGGCTGAGACCTATGATCGTGTGTAGTTCAACATACAGTTTTTAAGCCAGGTCTACATCATAACAATCCTAAACTTATGATCAAGAATCTTAGATACACTCCCAGCTTAGCATTTGAGAGACTCAAATTCAACTTACAGGTGCCTTCCTGTATTGGATATATTTCCTTGATTTCAAAAGTTCAGAAAAAGACAAGACGCAAGTGAGATAGTCCGGGTAATCTCTGCCGATACGCGTCTTTGTTGTCCATGCCGGATTGAAAATGCTCACTCTATAAAAGGATCATCCGCGCGCTGCAATTCCTGTCTTTTTCTCTTTTTTCTTTGGGAACTTTGTTCACAAATGCTGTGATCAAGGTTCCCCGCCTTTGATCGGTAAACAGTTACGGTCCAGTTTGGAAACGCTACGCGCCCAATGTGCCATTTCTACCACAGTTATTGCGCCCCTCCACCCGTAGCATCGGCCCAGTATACGCGCCAGGGATGTAAGTCTTGAGAGGTGTTGTCGGAAAAGGATTCGCGGCTCGAAGCACATAGATTTCTGCAAGCAAGCGCCACGAACGGCGGTCCCATGTAGAGCGCACGAGTAGGGGATTTTACGAGGTACAGGGGCTGCAAAAATATTGGGTCTACCCAGGCAAATACTTTAGGAAGTTATATAGACAGCAGGACCGGGTGGGCTTGAGAGCCGCAGAGACGAGGAATTGAGAGAGTCCGGAGACAGCCGGCTGCTATGCCACCCGCTCGCATGTGAAAACTTCGATAGTCAGGCAACAGGGGTACTTCCACAAACAAGTTGTATTCAAAAAGGAAGAAGAGTGGACATTCAGGTGATGGCGTTCCGCCATATCCGAGACTAAATGCAGAACAAAGGCGTTGTGTTGGAGTCGAGACAGTGTACTAACAGCACTAACTTGTATACAGCACACTGGTGGGTATAGTAAGGGTATTGCGACTAGGCTTACTATACCCCAACGGAGTTACCAAGGATCGGAGTTCCGCGTCAGGCTCCGAGGTTGGTAACTCAGAAAACTAACATTATAAAACTTCAAATTTATCGATTGTGTATTAGCTAGGAGAAATAACCCTTAAAGAGAAAGAGAGTTTTTTTTTTAAAGAATCAATTGTATTGTAGGGGACTCCCACCTGAAGCTATATAATCTGTACTTCTATAGAAAAACCTGTAAAGATCTTGGAAAAGGCACTGAGTAATGAAAGAGCCCGACTTTCCCGAGCCTTACTCTCTCCCCTTACCCTCCCCGTTCTGCAAGTCGTGTCAGTCCGTTCTGACCGGAGTATGCTCCAAGAACTTCTTCGACTTGCGTCTCTGAAGTGGTTGAAGCACAATGCCCGATTCCGCATCCTTTCTTCTCGAACAATAAACTCGGCGAACAATCTCCAGGTACCACTTGAGGATGCCCATATTTTCGTAGATTCAATGGTGCCAACATCGAATTTAATTCATGGGCATGACAGATTCCGCCAGGATTTCGTGCAGCTGCATTCGCTGTTAAGATGCTTGAGCTGCTCAAGACTCACTTATATATACCATACAAACCAGAGCGCAATTAGAAAATAACCAATGTATGCGTCTATCTCACGCAGTTAAAAGCTGTATATGAGAGCAGCCAACGAAACTTCATTACTCGTGATGTCCGTAGAATTCACAAGCAATAAAATGGAACCATTACCCCTGGGTGAAGTCATGGAGAATACACCAGAGGCTCCAATAGGATACCCTCCGGTGGATTAATACCGAAAGCCACAGGAAGAGGTCCCTTTATGGATTCACCGCGTATTGAGTTGTTTGGAAATCTGGAAAGAGCGCAAAGTCTTCGGCTCTTAAGAGGTTCGACACTTAGCTTTAATGGATTCGACGATCTGTCTTAGCACTGGCATCCATAGCCTCACTTGTGACACGATCGCCTTCGGCGAAGTCTTTGGAATCAGGAAATCAAAGTGAGCTAACCCAGTGAGTTGTTTGATACGTTTTATTTACCTGACAGCTCGAATTCAGCTATTATGTAAATGATCCGAGGACAAAGATGGACCTCGAGAAGTTTAAAGCACTTGGCGGGTTGGGCAGGTCGTGATATAAGGAGAATCAGTACTTAACCGAAGATCGGTGACTTTTGTCCGTATTCACTATCTTTACTATCCTTACCTTCTCCACCATCCTTGCAATCTTGACCATCGTTACGTTCTTCACTATCCTCACCTTCATCACTCTTCCATTAGCATATTCTGATAATTCAAAGAGCTTCCAGTTAATCTCTGAAACCTGCTGAGCAAACAAACGTTTCAATGGCACGCAAGCTGTACCTAGCGCATTGAAGGATTTTTGCATATGTTGAAAGTTCTTTCTAAAAGTATCGAGCCATATTTCGTACTCGTTTCTGATACCTCTGCTATAGCAATGGCGTAAATTCCAGATGGGCAATACTGGGTTGGGTCGACCAATTGTATCTCGAAAAATGAAAAGACTTCTATTGATTTGCATGAAATTGCTGACAAGCTGGTAGTCTGAGCCGTCGCTTGGAGGAAACATGTGATTGAGAAAAGCCACCTCGGTCATATTACTGAGTATTCTGTGAGTGAATTGGAGTCTTTTCATGAGTCCGGTACCAGGGAGATCAAGGGATTTGATTTCTAGATCCAATTGTGAAAGTTCATGAATGAACTGAGTTGATTTATGTTCAAAAGAAGCAACATTAAAGTGAAAGGGCTGGACCAAGCTCATCAAATTGTTGGTATAACGTTCCAACGCAGACTCTTAAGTTGCTATTTGCGGATTTTCAGCATTATCCATGCGCTTGGTGACATAGCTTTTGTTGATGGAAAGCACTTCAGACTCGTGCGATTTTGATAGTTCAGAAAAGCAGTCCAGCATTTTCAACCCGAAGTTGGTAGTTGCAGCAGGCACAGTGATGACTGCAAAACCAATTGTAGATGACGGCAGCACCAAAACGCATCTTCAAGTTGTTCAATTGTTGAACCTAACTTTCTGGGGGACAACTCGTGCAGTTTATGTACAAAATCGCAACTCTTCAAGATGCAAAGATTAATCCGAGTCCAGTAAATTTTTGCGCAAGCCAGACGTCCACTTATTGCGATTCGTATTATTCGAGCTAAAGCGGAACTAGAGTGTCCGAATTAGAAAGTCTGAATTGGCACAATGAGACGCCTTTGGTTTCAGAGAAAGAGCCAATGACACGTCACAATATGTTTGCTCGTTCAGGTAACCATGGAGGTTTGGATAGTGAGTTTGTGTCAATATGATGGCTGAGTGCCTGGCGTCGCTGACGAAGAGACTTTTCCAAAACACAGTTGTAACAACTTTCGTCAGGGCGATTCTTAAACGTACATACTCCTCTCCAGACACCGTTGATAAGATGAAAGCGTAAAGGAGTTTTTGTCCACATAAACGCAGATGGAAACATGGTCAGATAGATAATGGTATCCTCGGATTAAAAAGCTAATCCCTGTAGAAACTGCTACACGCACTGCCCAGTAGAAGAGGGAAGATAGTAGGGAAGTCTCCATATTAATTAGAAAGACAATAAATCTCTCACACGGGTTTTGTAGTGAGAGGGCAAGGGTTGATTGTGGTCAGAGGAATGTGATCTGCAGCTTGACTAAGGCCATGAAATTTCAGTAAGTGTCAATGCTTTTATCACCTCAACAGGCAGTGTCAGAATTGGCAGCTTCGATCTTGCAAATGGCCAAAAGAAGACAATAGAGAAGGTATACAATACAGACAAATGCAATTCAAACTTTCCATTTGTTCACCCGTCTTCCCGACCTGCTCCAAACTACTTGAACCTTCTCAGTGTGACTTTCTTCAAGAATCTTCTCCTCACGTTGCCCAGGCTTACCCTCAGGTTTTGTGTGATGCTTACAATTAGATTGTTTTGTCGATTGGATCGCTTTACTGATACCCTTCTCTTGCAGTGCTATGCCACATGATAAGAGATGAAAGAAAGGAAAATTTCTTACGAGTGTAATGGCCTGTTGACTTGAAAGTTTATATGAATTTCTTTTGTTTTTAGATCCGATTGATTCAATCGTCAGAAAATCTTGAATGCTGATGAGAGAAGTTCCGACGGAAGAAATATTGTCTTTTCCTGCTGCGATAATAATCGACGATATCGGAGTTTCCAGATTTTTCAAAAAAGGTAGGCCGCTAATTCGTTTTCTTGGTCCTCAGACCCTTCATGGTCACTAAGATAAGAGAAGTTTACTCTGCCTGGCCGGTTGTCACTTTGTGAGCCGTGTTGGACATTTACCTAATTCTGGAATCTCTGTGCTCCGTAGTACCTTTCGTAAAGTTTGAACAAATCTTCCAAATTTTTCCGAGGTAAGGTGTTTTGCCGGTGTAGGTCAGGGTGACTGAAACTGAAACTGGAGGTATTACGGAGGATTCAAGTTTCATTGTGTAAATTCATCATTGAATTCACTTCAAGAAAATTGAACAATTTGTGTGACCTTCCTGGATAACCATTGCTTGCCTTAAAAGCCAAAGCAGTCGCATTGAACGAGATGGGTTGTGACTTGGATAGGTCTATTGGCAGCGGTTTAAACACTAATTTCTGCAAAGACATCGAATAATGAAGATGGCCACGACAATGAGGTACATCGAAATTTCCTTTTCTGTCGTGAAAAATGCGCTCCGCACAGCGCTGTGCCTATGTTTCCTCCAAGCTGGTGCCAAAAATAAGCCAGATCAGGATGCCATCAACACTCGATAGTCAGAAAGTGTTCAACGGTATCCCCTTCACTCCTCCCCAGAATCACATTCAAATTGAAAAAATTGCAAAACAATCAAAAATTTGGCGAAATTCGCCGGGGTCCAAACTGCCCACCTTCGCTGGTGTACGGGCCTGCAATCTCCGATAACCTCCATGGCTGCAACCGGTTGCAAATCTCAGCGCGCATCTCTGTGAGCCCACTTGTTCATAGACCCGTCAATTTTGCCAGATTCCTCTACAATATGTGTTTGACTGGTAATCCTGTCGCTACATCCTAAGTGAAGCACTCAAGGAACGGACATAAAGGGTGAATTGCGTTCGCTGATCACAAAGACGCTTCAAAAAAAGTATACAAATGTGGAAGCCTTGAGAAAGGAGCTCTCTATAAATGAGGGCCAGCTCGCTCTTACACTGACGAGTGGAAAGCCCGTAATCAAAACAAGGTTTTGGGGATCCCATTTACCCTTCTGATTATTCTTCCGAACTCAACAATTATGTGGCTGGATTTGAGGTGTTCAAAGTGAAATCCTTAACAGGAGGAGTCTTGTTGGCGGATGTCCAGAACGTTATCGAAAGTTTTGCTTTGTAGAATCGTATTTGTCAGGTAGGACATAACCACACGCGGACTTCTGCTATGTCCGCATTTCTCACTCCTCATTCGCCGCTTCCGCACACGTCACCTATATAAACAGCAGTCTCCTACGTTGGGGATACTGGAGCTCTTTTTACTTATCCTTTACTCAGAAATTTCACCGTCGCTTATAGTTTTATCGTATCAAGTTTTGTCCATCGCTCTGAGTTCTTTGTAGTACTTTCCGTACTTGCTCAGATATCTCTGACAGTATTCTATCTATTACGAGAGATAACCTCTCGGTACTGAGCGCTCAACTGGACCAAACCAAAACTAGGAATATCAAATTCGATGGAAATATACGTTGCGCCGGTCGCGTAGTGAATTTTTCCACAAATTCTACTTGGCATTACACATTTTGCAAGAAGTAGGATTCTAGAGCGTTTGTTGAGAGCATCCGGGAAGTTGGTGATACAATTCTCTTTTGAAGGACTTTTCACATCGAATGAAGTCACTACCCGATTTCAATCGAAGGCTTGTGCTTATGGTTGTATATTATTTGGGCACGGGCTGAGGCACTCATGACAATACCAGTGCTTATGCTCCATCGATCTTTTCGGTTCAACATTGTCCTACAATTTGAGAATCAGTTTTGTTTGGCTTACTATGCAAGACGAAAGTTCAGTCAAACGATCAGATAATAACTCAGAGTCTACTTCAACACCATCAAACAGAGGTGTAGCTCATTCAGTTACACAATCTGTAAATTAAATAGCACTATTGCAGTTAATACTGCTTCAAACTTATCAATTGAGCTGTCGAAAGTACTGAGCCTAAAGAGCACCTACTATTAGTAAATCAATCTGCCAATGATGCACCAACACGTGAAACGGCCAATGTTAAAGCTAAACCCTATTCATGATCAGCTATTTGAATACCTGGTGCAAACATTTATATATCCACAACTAATACTCAAATTGTACTGAAAGGTGGGCTAGAGATAACATCAACACTTCATATTGGGTAGGCAAAGTAGTCACTACAAGTAATATCTTCGCAGCATCACCGACGGCCATAAGAACATAACAATCTTCGGCATTACAGCCAGTTTTCCGCTGCGTGTAACAGTGTTTCACTCTCAGCCACAACGAAGAAGGCTGCCGCCAGTAGAGCTGAATCCCAAATGACCCAAACATCTTCAAACTGTAACAATCTTTCACCTAGCAATGGCCCCTACAGCAGGAAAAAGGGCCCGTTATAGTTTACAATACGGCATACTCAGTATATGCTTGTATTCACCATAATCAACTCATAAATGTGACCTGAAATTTGTGTGAGCAGCTGTTTATAATATGAGTTCGGAGAACCAATTGGTATAGCTATTAGTTTAATAACCATCGGGTTCGAATCGCTCTCAGCTCTGTTATCAATGTCTGATGATGAGAGAATGAATATGAAGAGACAGCTTAGCTCCGACATATATTACAACACAAAACCCATTTAAACAGAAATATGAAATACTTCTGTTTCATAGAAAAATTGCTGTATAACGAATTTGCGGTATATTCAGCCGTGACAAATAACCTTGTAGATACATGCTTTCTGGAGAGGCGCGGGAGAGACAATTGCAAGAACAATGTTGAAATATCTTTCAATTGTTGTGGTTAGGCGGGGCTGATACTCCACGACTCTACATTATCCAGCTGCGCCTCATTAAAAACTCTCCACTTTCCTATAGCAATTGTTATTCAGACGGAATAGCAAGAGTTATAGTGTGGTAGAGTCAATCCATTGCGAGGTATACTATTGATTCTCCCAGGTGTATTGAGGCTCTGAATACGCGGTGAAATCAGCTACAACCGAAAGACGTGAAGTTAGACCACGCCATAGAGTTGGAGTCTCTCGAATTCGGTGGTTCAAAGTAAACAATCAGAAGATGACTTTCTGAAACGCGCCGCAGCATGTGAAATCATTCACACGATTGATTAGTATAAAGCACCCATAATCCCATGGCACATTCAAAAAAAGCAAGGTATCAATTCACATCATGTTCTGGCTTTCATCCGCATTTCCGCTTAGTCTTCTTTTCGCTCTCGTGGACTCTGTGCCTCCGCCCAGAATCTCCTCGAATGATAAGTGCATTGGGGAACAAGGCATCATTGGAATTACCCAATACGGCGACACAACATCCTACGACTTCTCGAACTTGACTTTGCCCTTACCCCAAGACTACATTTCATGGGATGATGCTTCTTTCTTCGGCCCCAACGGGACGTTGGCATTCATCGATTCCGATAACGAGACGGTCAGTCAGTTGCTTTATGCGAGCCAGATTGCGGGCACTCCCCACTCGATGTTCGACATTGAAGCTGATTTGGACAAACGAGAAGTTGCTAGTCTGAACAAGTCTGAAAAATACAACTCATTAGCGAATCAGATACAGCTGGCATACGACAAAACTGGGTACTATAAAATACCCAGTGAGCGCTTTCCTCGGACGATTTATCGGTGGGATAACCACAACTGGGTCACCTCAAGCAGACACAGGACACGTGGCACGGCTGTGGCGGCGTTGAAAGGGTACATCCAAGGAATTCAAGGATCAGCGTTTGATAATGGCCGCCGCTCAGTGTGTGTGAATACCATCCATGGAAAAGCGTGCTTGCTGTGGTCTGGGGTGAGCAACACCTTCGAAAAGAATCTTGCCCTTGACATTTTGGAGAGTGCCCGGAACTTCATGGGCAATTCCGAAATGAGCTTGAGGGCCGAGCGGGGTGTCTTTGGGTGTAAGAGAGACATTGGTTTGGAAAAGCGGTGTGGAACTGCGAGTGTTTGCGTGAGTGACCGGGCCACCGGATGCAATTGAGGTGATCGATTGGATGAGGAGGTTAGTTTTGAAAGAATGGCTTTTGTCTGTTGATTCAGTATCTTGGGCTGATTAGGGTGTTGTGCGTGGATCATATGATGACTCGTGCCCGCACATGATAATGACGGATCTATGATCAATAGCGGTTAGTGTGAATAAATCTCTTGATATCAGTAATGGTATGGATCATCAAAGTTTCAAGGGCACCTGAGTATACAACTGGCCAAAATATCTCTTTTCCAGAAACAAAAAGTTGAAACAACCCTGAACGTATTACTGAATGAAGGATTTTGAAAAACACTCGGCGGTGAGCTTTTAACTTGTCTGTGCAGATTTCAAACCCACATTTTCAGTCCCAGGTGGGTGCAGAGAGAGAACTGAAAGAGACCTTGAGATTGCCATTGGAGGTGCTTGGATGCGGATTTATTGGTTGAAACTAATTTTGCGTTGAGAAGCGCTGGCCCTAGCGGAACCTTCGTGGCGTACTCATGAATGCGAAGTTGATCATATTTTGGGCAGGGGGTTTTTGGCAGATTAAATTCTGAGTGAAATCTCCGAGTGAGTATACACACCTGAAATATGGTTACGACATATTATGGTCTTTTCTATAGCGATATAGTTTTTTTTGTCGGCGGACTTAGTCCAATGATTTTTTTCCGTAATATGATGTTTCTTTTTAAAAAAAAAACTCACTGAATTTCTTGTGCTCATCGTATTGAGTGCTCTTGGTGAGGCGGTCACTTTCTTACCCTTGGCCGATGCTTTTACGGCTACATGACTAGATTCATTGACATATCGCTTGGTTTTGCTTGTGGATGGGACTTCTTGACCAATGCTTCTTTCTTTCGGCCAGCCAGTTGGTGGAAGGCTTGGTGCTGCTGTCTTTTGGGTCTCGACCGAAAGGTTATTGCGGGTATATGGATCGCCGTTTTCGTGGAAGAGAAGTTGCATCATTCGCTCTAAAAATCCTATAGCTGCACTACCCCCGCAGATTGTGACATTTTTTTGATCTCTTGGGCATTGCGCTGTTCGTCAAGATAGTGCAATATTCTGGTCACAATATCCACTTGTCTATTCCAAGGCGTATACTGCTTTGGTAAACAGGTTGGTGACAAATCTTCAGCTGCGAGCCAAGAAAGGTTTGGCCAAGTTGAAGGACTCAATTTCGATCAGACTCACCAGCTATAAACAGGCCTAGCAAGACCCAAAGCAATGTTTATATTGCAGATCCTGCCCTCCATGTGTTGGCGTTCTCTCTGCTTCTTTAGAATTGAGTGTCTCATCGTAGATTTTGCACCCATAGTTCTGAGTGCGACTTGAAATTTGCACCCAAAGTTTTGGAAGCTTTTTGAAATGAAGACCATTCACTGGGCTCTCCACAATTAGCTTGGAAGCATCTTTGGCAATGTCCGCACAAGCAGGTGATTTCAGATGTTTGCTCTACAGGCAAAGACAAAATCGCTTGGTTTCTTTGGAGTACAATCAGGTATCAGGTATATGAGTTGAGAGCTTGAGCTGGATGCAGGAGATGGGCCATTTTGGTTCAAAGAGACTGTAAATTAATAAAATATCTCAAGCAAGTGCTAGTTTTGAAATTTTTGAAAGGAGGCCTGTGGATACATACAGTGTTGTGTCTGACGGATTGTCTAGGAAAGCATCTTGCACCGCGCACTTATAAAAAGTAGTTCTCGTAGCCTTAATGAAAATTTGTGGTCAACGTGTGCGGAGTCAGGTTTGATCGAGTTCTGGTTTTCGTGAAACAAGGTCGTGACGTGTGTGGGCGTCTTAATCTTGCGCTCGGTAATTGCTGTAGGCGGGGCCCCACTAAAGACCGTCTCGAGTTCATTATTAGAGAGGTTTAATGGGACAAGTGCACACTGAGATCAATATCTGGAAAAAGCACTACCAATTGCGTAGGATAGTTTTCTGAGCACTTGTTGTGGCGTATCAAGACTATGTGACACCCGAGAACTACTCTCGTGAGTACAAATCGTTTCGCCTTGGGCCACTTTTCATTTTGGGTTAAACCTTCCACAACAATTCTAGCTTCGGTCCCGATCAGACTGTTGTTCATCGGCTGGTGTGAGATCAGGATGCCTTCAAAATACACCATCACCAGGGCTGTGTTCTGTGATGTGTATTTTACCTGAGCTTCTCCACGTCATCCTCAATTATTGCTACAAACGTGAGTATGTCGAAGTAGCCGATAATCAAGTTGTTCCAGGGTACGTCTGCAAGGGCCCCTGCCCTTAGCCAGATGTACCTCATGACAGTGATCTCGGTTTTTCCGACTTCATCACAAAGCGAGATCGAAGAAATGCTCAATCACCGTAGATGCGATAGACGGGCAACCCTGACGAGCTTCAAAATCGCACCTGGATACATTGTACCCAAGAGTTACTTTGCGATTCTCAAGCTTCTCCTCTTGCCACCCGGTAATTGATAAGACCTAACTTTGAACTGAATTTTTATTCTACTGAGTTTGCTGATACAATTGAGTTCAATCAAAATGCAAGCGTCAAAATGTGTTTCTCATACATTGATGTTCGGTCTCACATCCGGTGCGTTATCATCATTTGCAGCAATTGCGAGCTCAGAGTTGCATCGATTATGAACAATCCTCAAGGCTGCTGAAAGTGCAAAGCCAAAATGACATGTTTTTGAGCTAAATCAATATTCTGGGCTCAGCTCAAGCAAACCTAGCCTTCTTCAGATTCGTCCATCAGACACCAACTGAGTGATAATTTAGCCCTAAAGTATTGATCTAGAGTCTCAGAATTGCCCTTACTGCGACGAAAAGGAAAGGGCCGGGTCGTTATATTTACCTTCCGTAGTCGCCTCGGATACTTCTGTCAGAGAATATCACGTACAGCTGCTGGCAAAGTCTTTGTGCACATTTCTGCGACAATTGAGGCCGAGCTCAAGTACTCCACTGTGGAGCGTTCTTGTGTGAGTCAATGTCTGATAATCTTCAAGTGATTTCCAGCTGATTCTCAGGTATGTGGATTTCTGCGATTCTTCTCATGAAACATTACATGTGCAATTTTGAACCCGAGACTAGTCACCAATTCCATCCGGTACCATGCCACCGAGAGAACAGACAGCCCTGCTATTGCAGTACTCTATGCCACGTTGCTTTGCTCATGACTGATCATTTGTGGAAATTCACATTAAGTTACAGTACTGCCTTCCCTATCGAGGTTCAAATACCTTTATGCTCAGAGTACATGTACTGTGCCGTTCATACAACGGCTTCCCAGCATGATTCAATAGGGTTTCGTGCCTGGTGATTGTGTTCTGTCATGCGTTATCGGTTCTGTCATAACTGCCACATTCAAAAACAGAAGAGACTTTTCAGTCGAGTGGGAAACTGTCAGCATGGCTGCCATCTTTACTAATAACCTAGGCAATAGTTGGTTCGAATATCATGAGCGTTACGATGCCATAGAGAGCAAACTGGTCAGAAATTTGACTCTGAGATATTTCTCTGAGTTTTCCTGAGAATGACATCAGCTGTTCATCTTCAAAACCAACGATTGAGAAGCTACGTGTTGTCTCATTGGTCTAAAAGTCCATCTGCCAGTTCACAACTCATTACGGAGATGTGGAGTCAAGCAAGGTGAGTAGTTGGAGTGTCGCATGGAATAGCCTTAGCTAAAGACAGTCCTAAGCATAACCAACAATACATATCCTCCCCTCTTGTACCTCTAGTACCTCTATACTAGGCCGTTTCCTAACATTTAGTAACAATTTACCTCCATTGTTGGAACCGGTTGCCCCAGGACCTATTGACTCGTATAGGCGGCGGAGCTGAATCAATTTCACTCGTATCGCTGAAGCTAGCAAGTGTGGAACGAGATTAATTGTGATACTACGGTCAACATTTCGAGATATGTGATGTGCCAAAATCTCCCACATACAGAGGTGCAGCTTTCCAGAGCTCAAGATGCAAGTTGGCCACCTTTATGAAGAGTTACAGATAATAAAAGTACTCGTCAATGGCTAGGTATATACGTAGACCATCGCCAGAGCTTCCCAGGCATATGCATGTTGTAAGTAGTATTCTTCGTGGGAAATTATATTTTAGATTTTAAATTGATTTCTCCAGCTGCATAAATAAACATAAACACATCATGGAATTTTTTTTTTTTTTTGCAAAAGCTAGTAGAAAATATACAAGCACTTTTATACATGGTGAAGCGAGCTGTTCGAAGCCTGAGAGACCTTCTGACTGTTCTGGGGCTTGCGCCCTATTTACAATCCAAAGGCTCCAAGGCAGTGACTATAAGACAGCTGGGTCACAATACCGTGTGTGGCACAGATCTAAGATGTATTTGAGGGTTAAACACTCCACAGTTCAAGGAGCTTCAACCCTCACTAGCTGTGGGGGTCTGAACGCGTGTGCCAAATTACTCGAATATTACAAAATTTAATCTTGTGATATCCAACCCCTAAAAAATCTTTACTTCGCGACAGTGCTTGATCTTCACCTGAAGTTATTCGCAGGGCACATGGCTTTCAATTACCGTTTCAAATGCTGTTCAAGAAGCTTATTTGAACTCTTTCACAAGTAAAAGACGGAGTACGACAAGAGGCAGAAACTTCCATTACATGCAAAGAGAAAACAAAAACCCAGTGGTGGCTCAGATCGGTATCCAACCCCCAATATTTTCGTGAAGAGCAAGTCTATCACAGAGGAAAACGAACTAATGAGGTATTTAGACGAAATGATACAATATCAGGATTGTAATGTTGCGCAATACTACAAGCCTCGAAGAGCTACGTTTCCCGTCATTTATGAAATGGCAGGAGACTTTTTATGTACTCCAGCGATGTTCTCGCCGTTTGAGTCATTTTCTCCGGAGTTCAGTGCATGCTAACGGACGCAAGTAGAAGATCACTACCAGAGGCAATTAAAAGTCAAGGGGCGTTTTTCCGG
>JAKTWD010000185.1:0-14366 GCA_030581935.1 Metschnikowia corniflorae | reverse complement strand
GGATAAATTTGACCGGCGCTACGTATATCACCAAAAAATTTGACAATCCTTAATTGGTCAAGTTGAAGCTCAGTATCGAGGCATTATTCTTGGAATCAATACAGTACGACTTTACAAAGCAAAACTTTTGATAACGTCCCGGCAAACGATAACAAATACTCCTCCTGTGATGAAGTTTACTTCGAGCACCTCGAATCCACCCACATATTTCTTGATTCCAAAAAAATCATCGGGTCATTTGATGTGCTCCCCAAAAGCTTGTTTTGTCAATCGTGGACACCCAGACTAGGGCTTGTCACGTGCGCCAATACAGGGCTTGGATGTGACTGCTTATTGGTAAGAGGCTTGAAGAGGCTGGGCGCGCGACCTAGTAGCTTATGTACAGGCGCGCACTGGGTCGGCGCATAACGTGGGTACACCATTCCCGGGACGGTTTATAGGCGGGACAGTGCGCAAAAATACATGAAAATCCCTCCAGGTGCACTCCAAGGCCGTCGCAATAGTGTTAAATCCGAAATTGTTGAAACGCAAGGAGATTAAGTGGCATGATATTCGATTTTTTATAATTAAAGATTTGTTACATAAATTAAATGTAACTCTAATGTACTTGGCTCGCTTATGACATATTTGTAGGCGCATTATCGCTCAAAGCTCGTACAATCTGGATTCGCAATCACATCTTCGGGTAATACAAGTGTGCTTATATTAGAAAGTGCGGGTTTATATGTAGAATTTGTCCCGCCTATAAACCGTCCCGGGAATGGTGTACCCACGTTAAGAGGCGCAAATTCTGCACAAGAGCGAGACAAGGCTTTTCTGCTCTAGGGTTAATAATTAGTTCAGTGTTAACCGGAGTGTATATTGCGCATAGAATACACTTGACAATCAACATGTTTCGATGACTGGCTCTCCACTCATCAAGTGTTAGAGCGTACCGGCCCTACTTCATAGCAAGCTTCTTTCTCAAGGCATCCACTTCTGTATAGTAAAGTTCCCGAGTGTCCTGGTGATAAGCGAAGGCGATATAACCTTTTGTAGTCCCAGTCCATGTTCTTAGGTTTTTGCTTTCTATGGAACCACCTAATCAGAGCCAGCCTGATACACATTGTGCACACCTTGTAATATACCAGAAAATCGTAAGTGTATCGTAAAATTACTATTTTATTACTTACGAAGGGCCTGTCGTTATCTTAGTTACGATTTTTTAACTTTGACGAAATTTGCGATGAATTTACGATGCGACTCAACATTGATCCACACCGACCTGCGGCATATGCTTCGATGCATTGAGATGCATAAATGTACCAATACAGCTTCGGTGGTACCAGTGACATGAATTCAACACAGGAAGTTGAGCCTGAAAAAGCTCTTCTACATCAAGGGGTCTTGTACTTCGAGCCTGCAGATACTCAGGAATCTATATTATTTGGACATCATGGAAACACCGTGCTTGCAAATGACAGCACAACGTATATCAGCTACTACTCATCCCAAGCGATGGTGTTCGCCGAAAAAGAACTATACTTGAGCATCGATGATCTGGGAAAGTTTGTTCTCCAAAGTGCTGCATTTTTCGGTTTCTGCTTGTCCGACGTTGCAGATAATAAATGGATCAAACAGCTATCATATAAAGGCGACAGCGAGTTTCAGTTGTTTGCTGACAAGCTGATAGGATACCGATGCTGTTCGGGAAATGCTCGCAAAATCACAATCTTTTATGAAATCGACTGGCCGCTTCCGATATGAGTCTTTGCTGGGTTGAAACTGAAATGAAGTGGAAATCACACGTTGGAAGTCCCAGAATTTGGAGGAATGGTCCTTCACCGACTCGTTTGAAAAGCATTTAGAAGCCACTCATTCTCTTCAAAACTGTTGAAATTAAATGTTCTCATGAGCGGATTCTCGTGGCACCGCCGTCTACAGTGCTGCCTTGCACAACGACTTCTGAAACAGGAAAGCTTTTCTTAATTTAAAGAGCCTTCCAGACTGAATTCATTATATATTCACGCTCGTGGTAAATCCAGTGATATATAAGAAGACAGTACTCTCATTTTGAAAAAAAGTATTTTCATCTAATTCGGGAACTTCTCTCGCCAGTTAAAAAACCATGCTCTTCCTTTTGCTACTTGCACATGCCCCCTTATCTTTCGCAAAAAGTGCTCTCCACAAAGGGGTTCTAAGCTTCTCATTAGCAGATGATGACTTCTCAATTTATGGACTAGGTGAGAGAAACAAGAGATTGGTCGTTGACGGATACATCTCCTATTTCGAGTACTTCCAGACCGGTGCAATATTTTTTCCTGAAAGTGCCCTATATTTGAGTGTGAATTGCGAGGGAAAGCTATATTTCTCGCAGAACCCTAACACGTGTTTTGAGTTGGTGGACCAGCCGCTGTCTTTCTGGAATAAGTATCTTGTGTATAAGGGGCGGAGTTTGTTTCAGTTATGTGGTGATAACCTGATTGGCTTATTGAGCGAGTGCGAGGGTGCTCGTGAAATAAGGCTTCGGTACAACGAGTGCTGGCCCTTTTCCTCGGACATTGACGTTTGACGAGAGCTTTTCTGTGAAAGAATCTGTTTCGAAACGTGAAACTGCTGCACACTGGTTAAAGATAAAGTGCTTTGTAGCTGCAGTATTATAGGATGAAATGCTTAATATAGTCTCTTTTCGACTTCAAATCCCGTTTGTTTCTGGCTTGTACCAAAACACGATGAGTTTGTACTTGCACCTATTTTGTGAGTTAGCTTGCCATATGGAATTCTTGCACAGCCAATGTTGCAAGGAACTTAAACCAAGTCAAGATTGAGTGCGGGCTCAAAAAATGCTGGTTTTCGTCTGTCGAGGCGGGTTCTGCTTCATGCATCACCGGTCTATCAAGTACCTACCTGTTTCGTGGGAGTGGCCAAGCCAGTGTTGAGAATAATAACTTTTAGTAGTAATCATAGGTATAATTATACTCTTCGTGAATAATAAGTAAGTAGTAATTAGTAATTAAGTATAATTATATAAATTATACCTAATTACTACTTTGTCTATAGGCATCACTTTGAGCGTCTAAAACCCACAGTAACTACTTCTAATAAAGCAGATTTTTAAATATCTGTATATACTTAAGTAATGTCATCATCCATTCCATGTTCCTCATTGTCCAAGGGGATATATAGGCGCTTCACACCTGTCTACCTCATGTGGTGTTTCGTCAATGACAAAATCGCTCTCCTCGTCAAATAATGCTGCCGTTTCGTCGGAGATAAGGCCTCGATGTCTGTTAGATGTCAGCAGTATAATACTTACTATATGTAGGTTTTACACTGGGGTAATTCCTTGTATTATATATTTACCCGTAAGGAACCGAAAAAAGGTGATGCCTTTTTTCTCCCACTTTTATAGGTCGAGCGCACAATCGCGCTCTGTCACCGTGACTGCTTTTACCATCCTATTGATGATTTCTCGCCTTGGCGGCTAACAATGTCTGAGGTCAAAATCTTAATTGTGATCGGGAGTAAAAGTTTGCGTTTCTTCGTTATTGTGTCATTACCCCTCGAGAATAACGAGTCAGCGGAGGCAGACATGGCCGGAGTCGCCAAAAGCCCCTCGCTATGACCCAATGTTCGAACTCGCACCTCCGACGCATATCGCTACCCCTTACTTTTCCTGATTTATACTTTTTGGGTTGTCTTGCATTTCCGGTATCCGCTTCAACTGTAACGCCGAACTTCGGCCAGTTCCGATCGAAGACGGCCCGAACGTGCCTCTTTATGGTAGAGATGGTCTTATGCGAAAGGTTTATTTTTCAAACAACTTGAGCTTTACTTGGGGTCAAAGATGGAGGCGAGACACAAATTCTCGATCGGCTCAATATCTTCAGGGATACCATTGTCCACATCGCCTAAAGGATAGTATTGGAGTAATTTGAGCCTCGCTTGTTTCAATCTTCTAGCGATAAAAGCATTATGAGCGCTGTGTCACGCGTTCCCAGGACCTGAGTTCATTAAAAGATGAATGACGTAAGGAACAGTAAAGCTTATAGCCATCTCTTTATACCATTAAAGCATAATAGTAGGTTCTCTGAAGCTTTTGAGAACTTTGCAAACAAGAGTCAAGTATTCCCAATCCTCTTCGGTGAACGAGATGTTTTTCATCTTATAGTGCTCCGGTTTGCCTTCGGCAAATTGTCAACTGTACCAAGCAACTCAGTGATCTCCGTTCGCAATTCTAGAAATCGATGAAGCATATTGTAGGTGGAAATCCACCTGGTACTGTTACTCTTCATTAAGCTTTCGGGTGGCGTCTTGGTTTCTCGTGAGCGGCAACGATAGACGCAAAAGTTCAAAAATGTGTGAAAATTGACTCCGTGAGCCAAGTTTTGAACAGCCAAAGCAAACCTTTCATTTTTTCGAAAAAGCTTCTTGGTCTGGATTTTCTCTTCGTACTTTGGCAATTTCGTCATCAAGCTGCGCAGACTTCGTAGGTCTGAAGAAAATCCATTTCAAAAAGCGAAGGTGGCTAAGTTGAAAATATACCCAGCACAACGCACATTTGCAACTGCTTCGAGCTCTTTTGACAAACATTCTCTCCCAAATTTATCGACCAAAACATTGATGTGATTGCCATTGTCTCTGGTTATAGACACGATACAGTCTTCAATCTGATAGTCTTCAAGAACATTCTTGAGAAGGTCGAAAGCACATCGCCCGTATTTGAAGTGGTTGTCATGTTTTCGAAGCCAATAATATCTGTTTGAAGGAATCTCTCGTCATAATAGTAAACTGTAACAGCGAAAAACTTTAAATTATTACTGGCTCTCCACTTGTCGATAGTAAGAGCACTGACTTAACATCTTCGAAGGATCTACACATTTTCATGTAGTAACGAAGAAGCAGATCTCTCAACGTGATTCGAGATACCGAGGGTACGTCGTTTTGAGGTACACGAGAAGCCTTCTCACAGCAGGAACATCAACGAAATAGAAGGGTAAACTGGCGGATACCTCAGTATCCAAAAACAGATTTTGGTAATGATTGGGATCGAACTTCGCAATCTTGAGCCGTTTGTTAGTAAGCAGTGGGCTTTCGAAACACAAACTGGTTTGAGCGACGTCAGGCAGGAAATAGCTTTCGATTCAATTCTGCGGGAACAGTAAGAATGCGCCAATTCTCGACTACGATATAGGGTCCTCGCAAACTTCAAGGGCCGCAAGGACTTCAGAACTCATCACTGACAACGCACGAGAATGTTGTGTCTAGCAGTGTTTTGAAACGTTTGTCGTAGTGATTGGCCAGGCTGATACTTGGTTGTAGCTCTGACAGATGGAACATTGACCTGTGATTGTTCTAGACTGGTCTTCATGCAAGGCTAGAGCTTCCAAAAGATTAAACCATACTTGAATATGGAAGTGCTCCTTCGTCGCGACGACCGTGTTTCCAAGGGGTGCTCACCCCCGAAGCTCGACACTTTTGTGTAAAAAATTGCTCTTTGAGATAGAAAGAGCCCGATTCACGAGTCAAGATAGGCAAAGTATCACATTTCGCCTTTTTGGGGTCAGCAAAAATTGAGAAGATCCCATCTTTCAGTGCATTCGGCATATAGCGGGTTAATTACTAGTATAATTATACTTGATTACTAGTATAACTATCCTAATTACTAACGTACTTCACTGGCTTTCGCACCAAACCCTCATTTGGGTCACCGCCTGCATTTTGTAAAAATATAATAATTTTGACTTCGAATATAAACGCTAAACAAACGCTAAAACATAAAAAACTTAATGAGCTTTATTTTGACATGTTTGTCTACGATGCCCTATTGTCCCACAAATTCCACAAGTGGATTTGCGTTTTTTATGTGGCTGTGAAATTTTATCTTCTGAGTCCACCGTACTTTCCAAAACGGGATTAACATTCCCCAGAAAGCAATTGCGTTCGTTGAATTCCATTAGACAAGTCACTAGCGTCGGTTATACGCTTTTTGGATCTACTGCCTTTCTGTTCTGCCTGGCGTGAGTGACGAGAACATCGCCGAATTATTTGGCCAATATCGCATATGAATGACCCTGCGAAAGCGCGTAGTTTAAAAGTTTGTCAAAAGACGCTTTCAACGGACCGGCCACATCCCCAAGACAATTTTCTAGTATTTATAATGTGAAGAAGCAAGACTTATTAATTAGCTGTGTTTTGAAGGCGTACTCGAATCATCAGCAAGACTAAAAGATCTACGTGGCGTCAGATGACTTTCTGGAGACACCTCGTCTCTTACCTCGATTCTGATCTTGGATAACACCCGCTGAGGATTTAATGGTATTAAACCGGCAGTTTCAAAGCTGCTCCTAACATTTCGAGCAGTGAAACCATCTACCCGAGCATGTTTATATAGTGCATTGAAGTCATCTTCATTGATGCGCACACTGTCACCCGCGAGCACACCAAGCCCAGTTCTTCTGCGGTCAACTGGTGATATTCTGTCTTCAACGGCCCAAAACAGCAAAGATAGGTTGCAGCAAATGAGATGTGCGAGGCGGCATGTGTAGAGCGATTATTTTGTCAAATTCTGGTGTCAAATGACCACCACGTCCGTCAAGTATCAAAAGTCTATTGTGCCTTTCGTCATAGACTCTGTCTGAGGGATGGAAACGTGTTGGAGCCACCGGATAGCAATATCATTGGATGTACGACCATTCGCACTAACTCCCAAGCGCCAGCCTTCTTCAAGCTGAGCAAACCAAGACTCGCAAATTTGCTTACCTTAAAAGATGATAAATGGGTGCAGAAACAGACCCGTGGCATTGATACTCTCAATTGCTGTCACCCACTCTCGAATACCGTTCTGAATTGATTGTCTTTTCCCCCGTATTTCAGACCCTGATACAACTTTCTTTGTCACATTCAAACCCATCGAAAAGCCTGTCTCGTCCACATTGTACACATCGCTTGACTCGATCCCATATGAAGCACAAAAACACATGATAAAACCAACATTTTAGTACCTTTGGGTCTTGGCGCTTTGCCCGTTGATAATGAAAAGGACTCGAGTACTTTGTGCCGAGATTTGGGTGTCTTTTCAAAATCTGGAAACGCAATTGGTACCGGCTTTCAAATTTTCTTCTGTTCCACGCGACGCGAGCAAATAATCTGCCATTTTAGTAACAATATTGACTTCCGGGGCGACACCGCGAGAGTCCTTCGAGAGAATCCATTTAACTAAACATTCGTTTTCCGTCGCTGTTGATTTGTTTGGTCTTCGGCTCCTTCGACGTGATTTCTTGAACCTTTCCTTCTCCGTTAAAGAGTGCTGCCGAACACATTGAAACGCGTGCTGCTTCTCGAACTGACTCTATATTACCCTCTTTTAAGCTTTTTAGGGCAAATGAGATCCTAGTTTCATTATCCCAGAAAACTGGAGTTGAATCGACCAATTGTGGTGGCATTGGAGGTGTTCGAAAAAAAAGAAAGTTTTTTTTCAGACGCGTCTGTTGTTGCCGACCCAAATGCCGATTGGGTGCGAAAGCTAATGAACTACGTTAGCAAAAATATATTTAAAACAAAAAAACATAACCTTCGCGAAAAATACTACTTACTACCAGGTTTGTTAGTAAGTAGTATTTTTAATATTTTTCTTGATATTTTTGCTAGAAATTTTTTTTTTTCCAAAATATTTTTAATTTTACTGCATATTTATTCTAGTAGTAGTAATTTTTATGCAAGTATCTTAAGTATTTTTTTCAAGAAGGTGCATCTCCACACTAATAGGGAAGAGCGAAAAGTCTCCATGTCACAACCTATCAAAACCGCGAGAATGTCCAGACAAGGCTCGGTCAAGGTGTAACCCTATTGCGCCTAAGACCCCGGTTCGAAACCCGGGCGACACCAAAAACTGGATGTGCGGTACACATCTGGAAAATCAAGTGTGTTAAGGTTTTCTATAGAATATATAGTTTTCGCCCACGGCTAAGGTAAGCGGCATCCTTCAATACATATCTGTTTCTTTAAAAAAAAAAAAAAAAAAAAGGCTCGTATATTTGATCACTTTTTACTCAAATTCCAAAATACCTTCGTCGTCATGCGAAGTACAGATCGGCTCTTCGTGCAGCTTATCACTAGCTTCGGAGTCTCCTTGATCCATCTCCTCATCATCTCGGTCATACAGAAAGTATATGTCACTCGCGTCCAGCTCTTCATCTGAGTTTCACTCGATTATGTCAAAAGGTTTTTTTGATCCCAGTCTAAATGTATATTTTTGCGAAATACTCTGATCAATCTTGGATTGGCCTTCTTCTTCTACCCGACGATGAATTTTATCGCCGAGTTTATTGTTCGAGAAGAAAGGATGCGGGATCAGGCATTGTGCTTCAACCACTTCTGAGACGCAAGTTGAAAAAGTTCTTGAAGCATACTCGGGTCAGAACGGACTGACACGACTTGCGGAAGCGGAGAGGGTAAGGTTGAGAGAGTAAGGCTTGGGAAAGTCGGGCTCTTTCACTACTCAGTGCCTTTTCCAGGATGTATCATTGGTTATTTTTATAGAAGTATAGATTTTGTAGCTTCAGGTGGGAGCCCCCTATAATACAATTGATTCTTTAATGAAAAAATAAAGAGGTCGGGACTCGGAATTACGCCCCTCGACTTTACTATTGCCAACATTTGAATGTCTCTGGTAGTGATCTTCTTCTTCCGTGCACTTCACCTCGAAGAAAAGTGACTCAGACGGCGAGAACATCGCTGGAGTACATATCCTGCCATCTCACAGATGACGGGAAACGTAGCTCTTCGAGATCTGTAGTAGTGTGCAACATTACAATCCTTATCTTGTATCATTTCGTCTAAATTCCTCATTAGTTCGTTTTCCTCTGCGATCGACTTGCTCTTTAAAAGAATATCTGGTTTTGATTACCGAACTGAGCCATCTTTGGGTTTTCCTTTTCTCTTTGCAAGTAATGGAAGTTTCTGCCTCTTTTCGTACTCCGTCTTGTAGTGTGAAAGAATTTAGATAAGCTTCTTGAACAGCATCTGAAACAGTATATTGAATGCCATGTGCCCTGAGAATGTCAAACTTTAAACGAGGATCAAGCACTGTTGCGATATAATGATTTTTTAGGGGTTGGATATTACAAGACTAAATATTGTAATATTTGAGTTATTTGGCACAAGCGTTCAGAGCCCCCACAGCTAGTGAGGGTTGAGTCTCCTTGAACCGTGGAATGTTATAACCCTCAAGTTAATTTAAGATATGTTCCACACAGGGTATTGTGAACCCAGCTGTCTTCTAGTCACTGTCTTGGAGCCTTTGGATTGTAAATAGGGCGCAAGCCCCAGAACAGTTAGAAGGTCTCTCAGGCTTGGAACACCACGCTTCGCCATGTATGAAAGTGCTTGGAAATTTATGAGAAAAAAATATAATTTCTACTAGCTTTTGCTAAAAATAATACTTTCCAGGATACTTTCATGTTTTTTTTAAAGAAACTTATGCTACTAGCAAAAATATATTCAATTAAAAAAAACATAATTTTCGCCAAAAACACTACTTTCTACCATGCCTGGTTGAATCACAGTGCCAAGGAATTATGAATGATCGGCTCCTTGCCCGCTCGCTTGGGTTTACATACCGGAAGAGGCGAAGGGCCGAACTGGTTACGATACTAGAGACTGAACAATGAGGAATTCCAAGAAGCGAGGTCTTCGGCCAACAAAAGTGGGGACGGCGAAAAGGGGCTGATGTGAAATTGGCTACAATCAAAGAGCTGATATGCTAATTTTCTTTGAAAGTGAGGTACAGCCCGATGTGGGGAAGTGGGGCCGCGAGACTGATGTGAAATTGGCTACAATCGAAACCGAGAGCTGATACACCAATTCTCTCTGAAATTGAGGAAAAGCACTGCCTCGATGCGGGAGGCGTCAAAACCGCGAGCTGATACACCAATTCTCTCTGAAATTGAGGAACAGTACAGCCCGATGTGGGGAACGGCCACCTTTTGCAATGGCCGGAACTTGAGCGGAAGCTGGACCGATGGCTAGGAGAATCGTGGACCTCAGATGAATATAAAAGGGCAGTAAAGCCTCTCGTTACTTACCTGATCCAGTACATTCAACCAACTTGCTTTCCTCTCTGCTATCCATCAGAGAACTGAAACATCAAACTAACAAAAAGAACCACTAACTCGAAAAATGAACTTCTTGTTGTTGCTCGGGATCGTCAACGCAGGGCTGCTTATTGACAGCTTGTTGGACAACAAGACCATCGAGGCCACTGTTTCTGGCCAGGTCTCGGCACCTCTTTTCCAGGTAGGCCGTGCTCACGACAAACGAGACGGCAACGATGGATCCATCGAGATATTCAGTGCCGACAATGCCAACACCTTGAGAGGCATCAAGGAGCTGATCATCGAGAGCGGGGATGCCGACAAGGGCGAGCGTTTGTACTTGGAGGCAGTGTTCTTACTGAACGGGTACCCGGACGCAATCAACTCTGTGCATCTGGGAGACTTTGCCGATTACTTGTTCACGTACAAGCAGATGACTGACATGGAGGTCACCGATATTGCGCTGACGACACGCAATAGGCAGGTGCGGGAGCTTTTGACGGCGGCAGTGCAGCCTGTGAACGGAATCACGAAGCGGGAACGGTTACAGTGCAACAACAAAAATCTTACCGGCAATGACGACTGTCACCGCGTGCAGGACTTGATAGGCGGAAGAGGGTGTATCTCAGGTCACTGGTGTGCCGGCAGATGTTGTGCCAGTTGGAGCAGATACGTGTGCTTCAACGATAGCGATGTCAACGGAAAGATCAACTTTTGCAGAGATCATTGTATCTCACATGGAAAGAGCTGCAAGATCTTCGATACGCTGATGGGCCCAGGCATGAACGTCAACTTCTGCTTGGGGTCTAAAGCCGGCTGCAAGGGGTGAAGGAGGGGGGATGAATTTGATCGAATGTGAGTAAGAGTAGGAGTATGAATGAATTTGATCGAAGTGAGAAGGAGTAGGAGTAGGAGTATGACTGGATGAGGGAATAGGAAGAGAGCCTATTTCTTCCCTAGATGTGTCTCATGCTTGCAGATGAGGCGGAATCTGTCGATACATGGCATCAAAAGTTATTAAGCAGCACATTTCAAGAACCTAGTCATTTCCTCAGATTGCTTTTCGTAGTTGCCCGGTGCTGAGCTCTTTCTGTTGCCATATACATAAACCAGCCTAGCCGTATTCGGGGTGGAATTCATGACACCATCGATGATGTGGCCCGAATTGCACCCAACCATTTTACGAGTGGAAAAAAACCTAAAGTCAAACTGGTCACTTTGAGGAGACTTTCAAGCGCTTTGACGGAGGGTTTCCGGCGAAAGGAAGCCCTCTCTTTTTGGAAACAAAAACACACGATTCTTTGCTCACTACCGAGGATGTAAACTGCTCCTTCACCCCACCGAGCTCTTGAATATTTTTGGGGCTATTATCGCTCAGTTCTCCCACTTGTGGGATGGCGACAACCCTTAATTCTTACAGCAGTCTTATTACTTGAAGGGTGTTGTAGAGGTGAGATCGATCGTTTGATCAAATTGCCGGACTCTCAGCAGATTTCGACTTCGCTTTGCCAGCGTGCAAGTTTGGGCACATGTTCCCCCATAAAAGTTAAAATTGGAGAAAAGCAGAATCGCAATACCTAAATAAGATTTCACTAATCAATGTACGTCATTGTTCTACAATCAAGGACGAATCAGAGTTATCTATGACTCAGGTTAAGAGATTATGAATAGGTAATGGTGTTTTAAATTGACCTGATAATCAAGTTTTTGGACTTATTGAAAGGGAAGTTTTCAAAAAACAAACGGAATTAGTGAGATTAGCTAACGTTTATGGAATTAATAGTGAAACAGTACATAAAGAACAACTTGTGCTTTGTGAATCATTATTCTTCCGTATTATTGCTATTGATAAATTATCAAAATCTAATGGATCTAAACTCCAGGTGTTGATGGGATGTCAATAAGTAGTAAGAAAGAAGATATTGGTACATTTCATTAGTTGAATGACTAAGAGATATAATAAATGAAGCGAATAAATATAAAGCACAACCTATTCGTAGAGTATGAATACCTAAATCAAATGGTAAGTTAAGACCATTACTTTACAGGATAGAGCTTTACAACATCTAATTAATCTAATAATAGAAACATTAGTTGAAAGTACAGGAGATCTACGTAGTTATGGTTTTAGACCTAACAGGTCCACTAAAAATGCATAGCTTATTTAAGAGCTCAGCTAAAAACTTTAGAGGAAGATAAAATCATAATTTGTTTTTTAAAGAAACAGATATGTATTGAAGGATGCCGCTTACCTTAGCCGTGGGCGAAAACTATATATTCTATAGAAAACCTTAACACTTGATTTTCCAGATGTGTACCGCACATCCAGTTTTTTGTGTTGTCGCCCGGGCTTCGAACCGGGGTCTGAGGCGCAATATGGTTACACCTTGACCGCTGATTGATTATTAGATAATTTATTTATACATCCTGAACTCAAGAACTTAATCAAGGTCTGATTGAAAAGTGGTGTTATAGATAGTATCGTTTTCTCTGAAACTGATATGGGTACTCCTCAAGGAGGAATAATATCTCCAACATTAGCCAATTTACTCTTAACGGTTTAGAAAAAGCTATTATGGAGTCCATTGATCCACTAACAAAAAGTATAGAAAAAAGAATAGTAGTTACATTGAAAGATGAACAAAAACTCGTATAGCTTCAGGCCTAGCTTGTGTTAGGTATGCTGATGATTTTGTTGTATTAGTGAGATCACAGTATATCATGAAAACATTTGTTATTCCTGCTATACAAATTCTTGAAACCTAGAGGAGTTTCATTAAGTCAAGAAAAAACTAAATTAACCCGAGGATGAAGGTGCACAACTGGATTTCTTAGGGTATACTTTAATATCAGGAGAATTGAAGATCTGATGAACATATATTCTACACTCATCATGCTGGATCTAGAGGTATTGCTCTTTATCCAAATAAGGTTGAAGTATTAGCTTTTATTCATAAAATTAGACATATTTTTAAAAAATCACAAAATCTTGACCCATAAAATCTAATTGCAATTTTAAATCCTATACTTAGAGGCTGATCTAATTACTATAATATGGGTAATTCCTCACATTATAGGGACACAGTTAGAAATTTTACCATATGGTTTGAAAATGAGCACACAGTAAGCATAAGCGTTGAGGTAAAAACGTATAGCTAATTTTTATTTTTTAACACGTAAGCAACCTCAAGAGGTTGTTCATGCTAGAAAGTAGAATATACTATGATTAAAAAAGTTAAATGAGTTTTCATGGTTTTACCAAACAGGAATCGAGATATGGGGGAAAACTTAGAAGTAGATTTTTAGCTGATGTTGGGGATAGTTCTCAACTCTTATCAACCAAGAATTACGTTTTACCTAAGAATTTACTACATCTTCACGCATATCCTCCTGATTACATGAAAATGGTTCAATTCAACACAAACGATAATTTTAAACCATGGGGTTAAACTCATCCTTTAAAACACGTTTATTAAATGCACAAAATAATTTATGTCCTCTGCCTCTGTTATGTGACTTATCAGCGGTGAGCTCAACCCGACGATGAAAGCATTCGTATACTCGCAACAAAAACGATCGGGAATATGCTCTCATCCTCTTCGAACGTCAAAAGCGGAAATTCAGCAGTTACATTTGTCAGCTACAACAGAGATCCGTGGACCAATTGGTTGAAGAAATCTTCCGACAAGTCTCCGCCCGTTAGATCTGTTTGGGTTGAGCCTTGGCTTTTCGTTGCTGTTTCCCACGGAAACAATATGTTGGACCTCCACATTCCCAGCAAGACCCATGACTATCTGTAGAGCCCGGTGACCCACATCGGCGTCGTTCAACAAAATGTTTCCCGACTTGGCAGAGGGAATTCCGTTCAGCTACGTGCAGAGCTTCACCCTACTTGGCAAGTTGTACGTCTCGCTACGAACTAGTGCTGAGCATCAAGCTTCCTGGAAAGACCTTGTATGCCTGATGCCACTAACTGTGGCCCCATTTAACAGACAAAGCAGTGTGAACAGTAGTGCGCGTTACGCCAGAATTACGCCAAGATTACGCCAAAATTACGCCAAGATTACGATTTACGATATTAGAGGCCAGCGTAATTCATATTACGTTTTCGGGAGCCATCGTAATCACCATCGTAATCGTAAATCATAATTTTGGCGTAATCTTTCGTAATTTTTTTTTTAAAGAAACATCACATTGGAGGGTGCTGTGGTTCGGCTGCTATGCAAGCCTCATCTCAGCAAAACTATATATTCTATAGAAAAAACCTTCAATGGAGACTAAAGTTTGAGAAGG